>WEDG01008796.1:0-33674 GCA_017591395.1 Schistocephalus solidus | reverse complement strand
AGCCTCGAATCGTATTTCATTGCTATTAGAGGTCTTACGATATTCACCTTATCATTGGTAGAAATTGGCTCAGAATGTAATGGGCGTCATTTTTAAAGCGTTTACCTAGTTAAGGGGGCTACAGAAAGAGAAAGGGGTTCCACTGCACGATTGAAAAATGAGATACGATTTTTTTGGATCCGATTCGCGTACGAATTAGGCGGTCATGGTAGTATCCGATTCGCGTCCGATTCGCGTACGAATTGTTATTAGGGTTTGTGGGAACTGATAACATTCAAAACTCACTTATTAAACAGTTAAGAGATTTTCACCTTTACTAAGCCAATTATTCTCAGTATTTCTGGAAAAAGTTTTCTTTCCCGATTATTGGAAAACTTCTATAATAATTCAAGTTTTTAAATCTGGATCCCGCTCTGGCATTCATAACTGTCGTGGTGTTCATAAAACATTCTCTCTTGCTAAACTCTTTGAAAAATTATTGCAAAACAAATAACGGTTTTTGCATAAGTAATCAAATCTCAACTCCTTGCAACATGGCTGTTTACAAGACTGCTCTTTTGAAACTTGCCAAAATCTACTATCCTCTCTTCGTGAGCATAATCTATCAGAAGTTTTTATCGGTTTTGATAGATAGATAGATTTTTTATATTTGAGTACCCATAAAGGCACTGTCATTAGATGAAAATCAATTAAAACGAGTGTGAATTCGTGTGCAATTAAGTTTAAATAGAAGATCAGCTATTGGCCATGACAATCGACACAAATCAGTGTGGTAAAAAAATTAGATAAAAGAGCAGAAAGTGAAAAACAAACTCCTTGGGCACTTTAAGGGAAGAGGCATATCTTAAATAGGGTTTGTGGGATTTTATGGAGAAAAAAAACTGTCGCTCCTGAGTTAAAAAAATACGCGTTAGGTAGGACCAACATACTGACGAGATCGTTTGAGCATTAAAAACGCTCCTGATTGTAAAGGAAATCATGTAAAGACAGCGGCTACTTTTCAGCACCACAATGTGATCACAATGAGTATCGACTGGCTATAGGCGTGACCGTCAAGGATGCTAAATAAAAGAAACCTTCGCAAGCATTATCCTTACGCTTAGGTTCGAACGAGGAAAGGACCGTAGAGTTCGGGAAGGTCATAATAGAATTGCCAGAGAAGCAACCACGATACTCACATTGCTAATTTCTCAGACACCAGCTGATTAGCCCAAAATGATAGTCAACAGTCCAAGTAGGGTCGACACCGTGACACTGCTCCACGAGGGCATTTGAAGCAGCATATTAGGTTGCTTCTGAGCGACGTACGAAAGGATAAGTGGAGATCCGATAATTGAGTAAGAAGAGATCAAAATAAGGCGCTCAGGGGTGCTAGTTGGCATGATAATCGAAAATTAATCTGAGGCCGGCACAGCTCAGTATTCAGATGGTCATTCTGATGTTGTTAAACGGCATTCGAAACGGAGGTGCTTCAAAACGAGCGCGCAATTTGGCATATTTGTTTGGTGATCATTTTACGGAGACACGGGTTATGAAGACATCATAGTTCATGGGGAAACGATGCATGGAAGATGTCAATTGGAGACGGTCATCTAAATTCCCGATGGTCTATTCTCGGGGTCATGGGGAAAGCTGCTCAGGAAGGAAGAGGAAAATCTTAGTAAGGCATTTGATAAAGTGCCTTATAGACAACTTCTATCTGATCTAGAGGCTATAGAATTTCGTAGTCCCCTTACTTACTTTATTAGATCATACATATATGGTCGAAAACTAAAGGTTTTAGTGGGGTTTTCATACTCAAGTGTTACCCTGATTGTAAGTGGTATCCTTCAAGTTACCGCGTTAGGGCCTTTATTGTCCTTACTTTACATTTATGATATTTTATCAATATTTCAACATACTCAATCTTATATTTATGCTAAAGACCTCAAATGCGTGCATTTCTTCTCTAACTCTACGGCCGAACGATGCCTAGAACAAATGCATTCGGACGTAGACGCTCTTTTGGCATGGAGCTCCATATGACTAATGGAATTCTCACCTTCTAAGTGTCGCTTCATGTGTTTTGGCCTGTAAGGCTGCCACAACCCGTTATTTTTAAAGGTTGCCCCATGACTGAATGTTCCTCCATCAAGGTCTTAGGCTAAAGCTTCACCAATAAATAAGATCTTATACCTCATGCCAAGAGAATTACGGCCAAAGCTGCTCAGATTTGCAGCTTTATTTCTTATAATTTCTACCTTCCTGAAATTAAATTAAGACTTTTTTGTATGTTTTTGCTTCCAATTCTTGAATTTTGCTGCCCTTCCTTCGGTTTAATGAACGAATATAGCCGTTCAAAAATTGCAAATGTCCACAGCCATTTCACAAAAAACTCCTGCGTCCGACGTTTTCAAATACTTCCTACTCAAATAGATGCCAGTTGACGAAGCCGAAATTTCTTTGGGTCAGAAGACTGGAAACAGGCTTTTGTCTCCTTTTTCGACTAAATAATAATAGCTCAAACCTCCCCTAGCTTTCTGTCATTACCACCGTTAGTTTTCCTTATAACCTAAAAAATTCTGCACTCATTATACCTACTCCTACAGCCTCAAAATCTAAACGCTCTCCCGTCTTTGCTTCGTTAACGCTGACGACTTCAAGTGTAATTATTCATTTTTTAAAGACACTGACAATAGTTGCGTTGATAAAATCAACACTAATCTACTTATGCTATCACGTTGGAGCTCTAGTTGGTAGATGGTATTTCCTCCATCCAATAGTAGTTTCATGTGTTTTGGCCCCGCCAAGCTTCCTGGACCCCTAGTATTTCAAATAGTACACTTTAGAACGATCAACCATAAGAGACTTAGTCTAAGTTACACGAATAAGCTAGCATTATCGCCTCATGCAGATCGAATTCCTGCAAAGGCTGCACAGATATGTGGTTTAATATCACACAATTTCTTCCTTCGTGAAATAAAAATAAACCTTTGCAGCATGTTTATTCTTCCTATCCTAGAATACTGCTGTCCCCTCTTTGAGTTCATTAACGCTTCCGTCCGCAGTAAGATTGAAAAAGTTCAGAGGGTTTTTACTCGAAGACTATTTTCTCTTCCTGGATCCAGTATCTCTTATACGGATCGATGCCAGTTAGCAAACATTAAATTTCTCTGGGTAAGAAGACTCGAAGTCGGTCTCTTCTTCTTGTTTCGCGTTAACTCTAGCCCAAATCTCCCACGAATTAACGCTTTTACCCCGGTAGATCGACCCTATGCCACTCGTAATTCCTCCTTGATCATTTCCCTACCCGTTAGCTCTTCAACTAACCTTTCTCATTTTTTTGTCTCCAAATATCCTTTCATCTGGAATAATCTTTCACTCCAAATTAGTTTTTCGTCTACATAAGCTCTTTTCAAAACCAAATCACGCAAACATTTAACTTCGGAAGATATAAAATACTTATTGTCTGTTTTCTTCCCAACCTCGCAAATTTGCATTTTGAAAAGGGTCCTCCTGGTATTTGAGGCAGCTCCCTTGATGTGATATTGGTCTCTAATTATATTTACTTCATTATCTGCAGAGTAAATCTTTGCATTCACTTTTTCGTCCGCCTCATTTTAAACTTCCATCGCCAAATCTTGAAAATCTTGATAATTTCCTTCGATTTTACAACCCCGACGATGGTCACCAGGTTCAGTCGGAGATGGAGGCAGGTTCTGATGGTTTCGCCTCTTTGATTGGCGGACTATGCAGTCAGCTGGGTCACATCTCGATGATGCTCTCCTGACCTCTACTGTCCCCTCTTCGTTTCGACCCTGGTGTCCACGATGAGTATCTCTTCTCTCACTTCCACTGTTGGTTACAAACAGTAGCTCTGACTTCTATATTATCTCTCACACGACAAGGAGCATTCCGAACTCTCATACGTTGTTAGCAACATCAAAATACTTTCCCATTGCATCAAGATATGAATTTTTTAGTGCAGCAGTTTTTTCTCCTAGTATTTTTTAAAAAGGCGGCTTGCCGAACTCCGCCTCCGATTTAACCGTAGAAGTTTTTTTACTGCTTTTTTTCTAGTTCACTGTATATGTCAAATATTTTTGAATATTGTTTTAAAAATGGCAAATCGTTCTGAATCGGATATGCCTACCATATTATTCATTTTTACTGCTCATATGGCTGCTCACGTAGTGCAGCAATTATCCACTTTGTATTTATACCGCGATACTAAGTTTGTGATTACGGGGCTCTCTGGGCTTTAAATATACAAATTATTTATTGATTTATCTACTTTAAATAAGGTCGTTAACTAGTCGATCTGCATTCAAGCGAAGACTGCACATTTAACTAAACATTCATTCTACTAACATTTTATTTTCCTCATCTTTCCGACCAGCTCTCTCAATGACTCGGAGAAAGGAACGCCGGAAATTAAAGAGCCCTTCTTGAAACTTTTTTTCCCACCTCGAGTCCCCCAGGAACCATGACGTCTCCTTATACCACCAGTCCTTCGAACGATGGAAGTCATTTGGGCGAACGCAGTCTAAAATGCTGCCGTTTTGTTGCATACTTACAATCATTCGAATTTAATTCTGGATCCTGAGATGCTAAGGCCTCACGTCACTGACGCCTTATTGTGAAATTGTTTCATGTGCCTTAGTGATCAAGAACGAACCATATCGACTTTTCATTGTCTCATTCTGAAATGCTACTTTCGTATTAGCCTACTCTTCCCCTTAACCTTTTTCCCAAGCAGTTTTTTCTTCTACCCTCTTTTGGAAAATAGAAGGCCATTGAACTCTGCCTTCATTTTAAAGAAGTTTTTCACTGCCTTTTTGTAGTTCACAATTTAGTTCAAAACCTCGGTTACTTTTGCCCTAAAAGGATAAATTCTTCCATAACTATTACGTATTTGTACATTTAATCTGCACACATTCTCATAAGTTTATTTTGATACAAAGTTTGCTTCGACAGTGCCTTCCTGTTTTTTTTACAAAATATCAATTCGAAATTGTTAATATTTCAGGAGTTCTGCCTGCCAATGAGCGAGTTGACTAGTCAAATCCTTGTAGTTTTCCAACCAACACAGCGCATGGTGATCGTTGCTTAAGATGAACCGTTTGCCAGAGAGATGTTCATGGAATTTCTTAAGCAAAGATACTACGGCTGGAAGCTCATTACGAGTATCGGAGTAGTTACACTCAGGCTTATTGAGCAACCGGCTGGCAAAATGGAGAGATGTTCAAGTTTGTCAGTTTGCTGCTGAAATAAGAGTGTCTCAATTACTACGTCATACGCACCAGCGTCCAAGATGAAGGAAGTGGTTGACTTGGATATGTGAGGAAGGTCAACAACGGAGGGGATGTCAACCACTGTTTGATCTGCCACACACGTCGAAACAGTGAAAAGCCGTTTGTTTGCTAGTGGGATAATGAAGAGGTGGGGCCATGTGCGCAAAGTCTTGAATGGAATGACGATAATAGAAGGCCATACTGAAACAACCACGCAGTTCGGTAACGCACGTCGCTTGTGGCCAGCGACGAAGTTGCTCAGTCTTTGCAGGATCTGTCTTAAATACTTCAGTGAAAAATATGTTACACAAAAAAGGAAAGACTGTTTCAGTAAACCGCGTTTAGGTATGTCAATTTTTAGGCCTAGAGCCAGGAGCCAGCTGCAGATGGTTCGAAGATTAGCCAGATGTGACTTGAACGTGGGCCCGTGTACGATACCAACGTCCAACTAGACCAGGTGGGTGTAAAACAAACGCCACCACACACTGAAAGGACGGAGGCGCATTTTACAAACCAAAAGCCTTAGTTTTAGCTCATAAAACCCCAAGGGAATGGAAAATGCATTCTTAGGCATGATTTCAGCAGTCATTTTCACCTGCCAGTAGCCAGACTGCATACCAAGTGTGGAGAAACAGGCAGCACCTGCAAGCACCTCTAATGTACTGTCTATTCGATGAAGAGGGAAAGAATCGTTGAAGGTTACCACGTTTAACTTCCAGCAGCCAAACATAATTGCAAGAATCCGTCTTTCGTTTTTAACGAGAACGTTTGGAATGGCTCAAGGTGAAGACAATGGGTGAATGACGTGCTTGTCAAGCATGCACTTGATGGCCTGCCCAAGGGTTTCTGGAAATGAAGGGGTACCCTGCGAGGAGTTTGCCGAGTCTATTTGCATCGATAGTATGCTACAATATATTTGTTCAACCTATGGATTCACTATCCCACGTGGAAGCAGCTGAGTTCTGACAGATAAGGTTACGAAGGACAATCACCTACTCAGAGGAGAAATAGGTGGAGCCGAGGACATGACGTTCCATTTTGGAAGGCTGAGGAGAGTTGTACATAACTGAGCCACAAACCAGCCGACAGTCAGGTGCCTGAGGAAAATAAAAGGAAATCGCTTTGTCTTAGAAGTTAGATGACAGGTGGCAAGATCGATGCAGAAAATATGAGCATTAAGAAAGTAGGGTCCTAAAATACCCTGCGACTGAATATCTGACTAAACTCAGATGAACCCAAGCGAAACGACACGTGGACAAATGATGAGCAGTAAAGTGACATACCATTTGCCACCACGATACCGGGGAATCTATGTGAAACTTCGGCTTTTGAAACCAGGTGCGGAAAACCTCTGGAATTAAGCAAATAGCAGGTGGCCGCTGTGTTAACAAGAAACGCTACCCATCTGTCTGTACCCGTTGCGTTCAAAATAGGGGCAGGGAAATCAAAGCCATATTTGACAGTAGGAATAGAGTAGGACTCCTTCAAGATTTGAGCGACGCGAGCCAGATGGTCTCGGAACGGACCCGTAAAACTCCGCAATGTCTGCATCGCCACCAATCGAGTCTGCCATTGACGGAGGTTTAATGTTGAAAAATACTGATTGGCAACCGACGGGCCGTAGCGTTCCTCCTAATCGGATGCAATGATCAGAAGGGCATCCGACGAAAGGTTGGGCTTCTTAATTAACTTCCGGCGGAGTTTATCGTCCAGGAAACCAGTGTGGAGGTGCGCGGCAAGAACAATGTCCATAAAACTTGAAGGCTGGCTCTGGAAAGTTGAGCGTATTAAATGGCGGATACAACCTAAATAATCCCTTGCACTCTCACCAGGGAGGTGAAGACGGGATTATAACTGCTCGTTATCATCCACTGGGAGCTTGAGGGTTGCAAAAACACGGTGAAGGGCCTTCGACAGCGAATCGAAAACCGAAAGCAATAACCTTCGTCAGCGCTTCCGTCGAAAGGTGGTGCTATATATATCGCACGTGATCCTTGACTGCAACGGAAACCAAATAAATATTGGCTTGAGAAAACCAGATGACACCATTTTCTACGGTTTCCAAAATGAGTGTGTCCGGGGACGATTTTCTCGTCTCCAGGACAGTCATAAGTGCTTGGCAAAGCTCCCTTACGCCTGCGCCAGCAGACAATACAGATTATTAATCAAGTCGCATATTTTAACAAGCATAACACACAGAAAAACAAACTGAGAAGCCATTTTCTTAAAAAAACGATGACATTCGAGAAGGCTCTGATGCAAACGGCAACGCAGAATCCAAAGTTAGTCTACAGTTACCTCCGCAGAGGTACAAGGAATAAGCATCAAAATCCCGATGCTAAAGACAACCGTGTGCGTCGAAATTTCTGAAAACAGGGACAAAGCCGAGTATTTTTCAAAATTCTACCACTGAGTCTACACAAAGGACACAATGTTCCTTCACCCCTCAGTGGAAAACCTCCCACTCCCACATCAGGCAACTGACCGACTCGGACAGTGTCTGATGGTGGGGGTTGGGGAGAGAGTGAGGTCGACAGCTAAGCGCATGTTCCTCACTATAAACAATCTGACGCGCTTAAAACTATCACGGTGCGCTAAAAGCCGTGGCTTGGAAGGTTGCCAACTGACGGGATAACTCGGACCGCGTGGTCAGCCCAATGTGTGTTTTGTGTGGAGTGGCTGACTGGTGGTCTGAGAGTCAGGCTGCGATGGCTCCTTCTTAACGTGACCTCTGGCTATCTCACACATGTGAGATGTAAGCCGTTCAACCCCCTGTTGTGTGAAATCCTGGTGCTTGTGTTTGGGGGCAGGTCATGTACGTAGTACACGTAGACGAGGTCACCAGCAGCTGCGCCTGCTTCCGCATCAGACAACTGACCGGCTCGGACAGTGGTCTAATTGTGGGGTGGGGACGAGAGTTAGGTCGAGAGCTCAATGTATTTTCCTCACTATAAACAAGGTGATGAGCTTAAACCAATCACGGTGCACTAAAAGCCATGGCTTGGAAGGTTGCCAACTGACGGGATAACTCGGACCGCGTGGTCAGCCCAATGTGTGTTTTGTGTGGAGTGGCTGACTGGCGGACTGAGAGTCAGGCTGCAATGGCTCCTTCTTAATGTGGCCTTTATGGCACTCCCACTGCGTGGGATACGAGCCAGGTGTGGTGGCACGCCCAGGGGCGGCTCAGGCTGCGCCAGCCACCTGCGCCCTCTCCCATCTCCGGTCTTCTTGACTCTGTCTTGACAGCGGACTCAGGTGGGGAAGGAGAAGAGAGTGCGGTAGCTGCAGCGCAAGGCTACTATCACTTAAAACTAATTCACGCGCAAGTCACCGTCCCTGCACCACCTGGTGTGGAGCATACGGTAGACCTCGTTGAAATCGACGGTCAAATGGCCATGGAAAGGATTATCAAAAGCTTATTGGTGAAATTCCCAAAGACTCACAATTGTAGCTTAAACTGTCAACACGAGTTCCGAAAAGGATGATCCTGCACAACAAATTCGCTGCAATTGCTCCAGCGATGGACCCAAGCGTTTGAAGATAGACACGCAGTTCACATCGCCTTCATTGACTTTCAAAAGGCGTTTGACACTGTGCCGCACCAGATACTGTTGTCAAGCTAGAACGAATTGGAATCAGAGTTAACCTCCTCGAGTGGATCGAAAACACCCGCATTGGTTTGCGCCAGGTTGTTTGCATCGGCAAAGAGTGGTCAAGATCTGCTGCGGTTGAGATTGAGGTTCCTCAGGATTCAGTACTAAGGCCAATACTGTTTTTAATATACTTGGACGATAGTGTCAGGGATCTAGACTGTGAAGCAGCAAGATTTGCAAACAACATTAAAATCTGGAGTGTAATCCAGAGCCCTACTGATTAAGACAAATTACAGATCAACTTAACTCGATTGGAAGAGTGGTCGAATCATTGACTTTTGCGGTTCAACGTCTATAAGTGAACAATACTGCGCTAAGGCAAACCATCCGGATCTGTCGACCGTAGAAGTTACTTTCTCAACGGTGAAGCCTAACAAGAAGTGGAAACCCAAAAGGACCTTGGTGTGCTGACTACCCCCACCTTAAAACCATTCTATCACTTCTCGAAAGTGACGAAGAGCGCAGTGACTGTTGCATGCCATCAGACGAGCCCTTCTGGATTTCGATGAAGATCTCTTCGCTAGGAATTTTAAAACATTCGTTAGGCCACATTTGGAATATGCTGTACAGGCCTGGAGACCCTGAAATGTTCAAGATCAGAACTGCCTCGCAAGGATAGAGAGGAGAGCCACCAAAATGGTTAGGAGTCAAAGCTCCTTGCCACATCCAACCCAACTAATGAATCTTAACCTGTTCCCTTTGAATTATAGGCAAATGCTTGGTGCTCTCATGCAGACATTCCGCATAGCGAAGGGATTGGATTGCTGCCTGGAATTCTCGGACTTCTTTGAATTTGCTGCCATGACCCATCTCCAAAGTCACCCATTGGAACTGCACGTCCAGCAGGCGAGACTGGATGGGCGCAAGTTCTCTTATCTGTCAGAGTGGTCAAGCTACGGAATTCCCTACATGTAGACTTTGTGATATCACCATCGCTGGAAAGCTTAAGTAGGAACCTTGACAGATTTATGTTCAAAATGAGCCTTAGCCATGAGTAATTTAACTTAACCCTCGAGAGTCACGCACCAATTGTCATATTTTATTACCACCTTTGAACTTTTAAAACCCACACGATTTCTCTGTATACCGCACTTAATTTTACGTTTCCAATGTGGTACTCGAAGATCTATGCCTATTTACCTCAATAAATTGAACTGAACTGAATTTATACCCCTCTTATTAGTAGAACCCATTTTCTACATTTCTGTAGTTTCTTCAAATTACCGTTGCGTTTGAGTGATCTGTATGGGGCTTGGAGACCCTGTTCAGTACGTGCACCAACTAATAACGACTACAGGTGCGTTTCTCGCCCGTGTGTGCCAACCTCGAAATTTTAGCCGTTACATTACAGGAGTTGCTGCAGAAAATTTTATCATCTCCCTAACTGTAGTTTCCAGCTCCACCCTACGCATCCTACATTAGTTAATACAGTTTGAATTTCCTGCAAGACACCACGGTTTGATCCCTTAACTGGTGGCAGTCTCCAGCTCTACCTTCCAATACTATAGGGCCGTTTGTTTAACCATCAAATAGTTATTTGGATCTGTATCAACCAAATTTGACTACCTAATTGTTGGAAGTTTGAGATGGTTTGAGTTCAAATACGGCTACCATAGAAAGGAAAATGTAAAAGAGTGCTGAGGTGAATCTGAATACAGGATGCAGAACTAACGAAGGAGTGAAAAGTAGAAATATGGAGAGCTTACGTATTAGATTTAAATAAATTTTGATCAGGTCAGGGAAGATAAATATATTAATGGAATGAACACAATGGACTTTCAAGCACATTATCTATTGTCTCGACCATTGGCTTTCTGCATTGTCTCCCTACACTAAAACCTAGTGTTGTGACGTCCGCCAGGCGCGGATTGAAGTTCCCATACTTTTTAACCAGGCCCGTTAACAGCGCTTTTATATTTAGTTTATGGGCATATGATATAACCACCAGTAAAATATTTTCTCAGCTACATCAAATCCCGCGGAAATGCAGCCTCATTAGTATGCTCATTAAAATGATACAACAGAACTGGAACACTGCATATACATGAACCTTATATATGGCTGATAAGCCAGAAATGGCCATTCTGTTCTCC
The DNA here is from genome assembly GCA_017591395.1 of Schistocephalus solidus. NCBI lineage: Eukaryota > Metazoa > Platyhelminthes > Cestoda > Diphyllobothriidea > Diphyllobothriidae > Schistocephalus > Schistocephalus solidus. The sequence continues at coordinate 22,655 of WEDG01008796.1, read as the reverse complement.
TTGTAATTGTCTATTCTATCTTATCATCGTATATATCGTATATGGCATACTGAGGATCGGTAACGACTGTAAAACAGCTGTCTGCGTCTTGCATGACGGCTGCAACATGTTACAGCCTTAGCAACATACATGTGTATTATATATATATATATATATATATATATATATATATGCTAGTGTGTAGCGCACCGATCTGCTTAAGGAGCATTTATGTTCCGTTGTGCCCTGGAACTCAGACTAGAGCCAGGTGTGCCACACTTGGAATTGGGTATGACTGGCTGATGACGGCTAATAAGCCAGAAATGGCCATTCCGGTCTCCCTTGTCTTTGTCGGTTCCACATTATCAATATATATATATATATATATATATATATATATATATATATATATATATATATATATAAGTAGTGAAAAGAAGGCATCCCAAGAAATAAAGTTGAAGTTGAATACGTTCTATGGGAAATGGAGCTTTATTGTGTAAATTTTCAACACCGGTTCTCCGGGTCGTCGTCAGACGCAGGCGGGTAACAAATGTGGCAAAAACAGTTGACATCGTAATCACGCGAAAAAATCGATACTGGCGTGAACATTGGCACCAGTGAGCGGCCGCTGTGTGTATCAGCCTGTCCTGATTGGTTCTCGTTTCTTCCATTTCTCCTTGAGATGTCTGTACGTCGCATCCAACTCGATATGTCTGTTGATGCATGACTCATCTGAATGCATCGCCTCGAGGAACTCTCGACCTTTCTTGGAGGAACAGGCAGCGACAATCCGAGTTTTATCCCGTAGAGGCCTGGATGACTTGCAGTTGCTTCCTCAGTCTTCACAGATAGCTTTCAGAGGAGAACGGAAAATTTTAGCTAATGTCTCCGTTGCGTTGCTCGTAATTGCAAATATACGTAGTTCTTGATCGTATAAAAAGCTGTAAACTATGGACGAGCTGATGGATGACAGCAAATCGTAATAAGGAGCAAGTGTAGGCGGTTCCATACGGCCGCCTACCTTCCATCACCCACTGTTGGCTTTCTCGCGTCACCAAGAGAAATTAGGTATGACGGTTCCATTTAACATTCTGAATCGGCCCCAGATTAAAGAATAAGAACGGGGACATTTTTATCATGTTACTCATCCACCAATTAAACCTTACTATTAACCGTCTTAACTATAAGCTACGTTTGCCTTATCTACTTCAACAAGTCCACTCTGCGCTTGCCCTTGTTCTGCGTTAACACTGTGCGGCATTTAGTTATCAGATTCAAGAGCTAAATGACCTCAAGATGTTTGGTTTCACGAACAGTCATAGTCTGCCTCCCAGAAGCATGTGTGCGGTTCTGGAACATAAAACCAGACAAGATCTCTCCCATGCACCAGTCACTTGTCCTTGCCGGGCAACCGGTTGGTGATGGGTTTTTAGCGTAATGTAAGGGCACACGTCTAAGGCGTGCCACCCAGCTCATTTACAGCAGTAGGTAATGGGCTCACGTGTGAACTCAGCGCAGCCCATTGACGGGTGCTACCGGTCAATCTAACGTCAATTTTGGTCCAGCGCATCTACAACTCATTCCTTTGTGGGGACCACAACAACACTATCAAACATCACACATGTCAGCTGGCACTAGAACCGTCTCCTCAATAGATATCCATTTTGACTCTTTGAATCTTGCATATTATGTTTACTTATCCTATTATCTTAGTGAATGGAGCCATTTATATTTTGCGGAAAATTTTGAATGATATTTCAAAATAAAGCGTATTCCTCTCTCTCTCTCTCTCTTTCTCTCTCACTATCATACTTATCACAAAAACCGATTTACATGTGCATTCTGTGACCAAGCTCACAATCCGAAGATGGTTTGTGTAGTCTAGGCGTGTTGTCGGCGTTTGCAGAACGTCAGCCGCAGCTTTTCATGACTGACGGAACTGGCGTAAGCCAAATATTGGGAGTATCCTGCGTCCACAAAAATATTTAAGAAAATGCTTTTACATACTAAATCACCCCAGAAAATCGATTACCGTGAGGTGGAAGTTGTTGTGTTTGTTGAATATGGTAGTTCCAGTTTGCCTTCCTTTATTCACTCTCTCCTATATTTTTTTACCAACAGAAAGTAGTCCTTGTAGCGTGTGCTTAATTTAGTCAATCAGATTATTTTATTGTTTCTGTGAAAAATTCCTCTCTACAATGATCTATCTTTCCTCTTTTACAAATTAAGCCTTTAAAAAATCTTCTCTAGATGGACTACAAGCAGTTCCGAGAAGGACTGCAACAATCACGCGCGTCTCACTCTTCCAGATCTCCAGTTGATAAGAGTCAATTAAAGCAGAGGCAGCCGGACACCTCCCCACGCGTCGCTTCTCCTTCCTCTGCGCAGGTGGAATCAGTTGATACTGACGTCAAGGTTGGTGCGGAGGTCCGTATGTCAGCGACTTTCTTACATTACTGCTATCATTGCTGGCAGGAGAGGGTTTTCGCCTTCTGATTCCTAGCATTACTGCAGTTACTTTGGTAGTGTTTATCGTTTAAATTTAAGTTATCAGTCACTTATGCTTTTAATGTCCGTCACGTGAACTTATTTCCAGGCTGTGGGTTTTCTTGACAAAGGTTCCTACAGGCTGGCTGAAACCAGTCGGCACTTGGCGTGTCCAGCTGGCGTTTACTCTCCTTTTGTGGATTTCCCTGGTTCACGTCGGTTTCGGTGCCATATTTTTCATTCTCGCCTGCATCTACTGGCTGTGGGCCTGGGGCACGGAAGCTAGAAGACAAACCCGGCCACCAAACACAATCCAAGCTGGTTGGTATTTTGACAATCGAATGGGAATTTGACCTTACTAAAAATCTTCTCCAGAACCATTGACCGTGACAGTCTTTCTTCGCACCTACTGTGATTATTTTTGATACTTCTTCTTTCAAGTGTTGGCATCTGTGCTGTCATTTTCCTGCGCCAACTTTATGTTTCTTTACTGTCATATCTGCAAAATGGTATTTGCACTCCTGCCCGAAACTGGTGATCGTTGGGCTGCAAGTACATAGAATTAAAATGAGCTCAAACGGAGGCTGAAATTTATAGACTATAATCGTTCGGTGCTTCATGCGTCACTGACAAATGCCCACCGGACTGAGTCAAATGGTTGACAACTTGCTCGTAGCATGCCCTTCCTCTGCCGATATCCAAGTCTGTGTGGTTGCTTTTCTACCAGGGGCTCTACAAAAGCATCCATCTCGTATTACCGCTGTAATTACTTCGCGACACAGCTTTTATCTCCTTGCCTCTTATTACTACAGCTGCTTTACATGCGGGTGTGCGTGCCTCCGTCAAAACGGATTGCACCGCCGATTGTGTTGAACCGAAACAGAGCTACATGCACTCATGGATACGCTGGTTATGCACGCCTCCTCAGCTGCTGTAGTACAACGCGTTTAGCCAACGTTAGACGAAGGCTTTACGAAACCACTGAAGCAGAGAAACGGGAAGAAGGAGTGGGATTTGTCCAGATCGGAGCTAGCTTTTGACTTCCTCACCAAACAAATGCCCTTTGGAACTATCGCGATGAGCCGACGGTCTTGGTTCGGTCTGATGGCTAGTCTGTTGTAACTCCTTAATGACACGCACTTTTAATCCAACCGAGATCCCCTCATTGAAACCTGATCCGTGAAGGGTTAAGAACCAGACCGTGCGTAGTACATGCAGACGGGCTGTTGGCTGTTTGTTAACCACTGCACCCCCAAGTCATTGAGACTTCTTTTCGTCACTGGAACACGGTAGTTTGGGCATGAACGAGTGATGTGGATGCTATTAAAGTTTGCATCACGATAAGGAACGTCACAGCGCGTGCCCCGGGAAGTGGTGGGATTTTTCTCTCGTGGCTGCCGCCATCCCCTATCAGCGATGTCATCGTTATCAAAAATAACAAAGACCGGCATGGTACGTCACCTCTTACTGAAGACTGTTTCACTGTGGCGATAATGGTAACAGACTTGGCATTAGTTGCACTGAATGCAGAATCAGGTCACAAACGACATCCGTCATTAGACAACAGATTATGTACCCGCTTGCTGAATCGGGTATTGTTAGAAGGTATCTAGGGGAGTTTCGGGCACAGACGGATCCCCAAAACCTGCTCTGATTGCTCCAGGCTGTATCCAGTGGTTTGGCTCAAGAACATAACTGTGGGGCAGTGGTGGCTAGCAGGCTTACGCAACTGATGGCGATTTACGCTCGCTAAATCGTCGTCGTTATCAGGCGTAACGGTATTTTAAAAGACAACCTGCGTGCCAGACCGCAGCCCCACGCCCTGGTAACACTGTCACCGTCGGTCCGCGACAGCTTATTCGTCAGATTTGAGAGCCTGCTAACTTTGCGGCCCACCTTCGCCAACGGTGGTTCCACTTTCCGCTGTCCATGAGCACGCTGCGTAACCAATAGCTAGACTAATGGGTGAATCTGTTTTCCCGTTGCCTACCTGGGATGTCTTAGAGAAGATTACTTCAAGACTTCGTTGGAAAAAGTTAATCAATACGCGGAGGTAGCACCAGGATCCTCGGTATTCGACCTCGGACGCTGTAAAAGAGTCTAGACTGGGCTCAACATATCAGCTGCAGGAGATAATTACGCATGAAGAGGTACAGTCTCCAACATTTTCCAGGCCAAATCAGGAATGCGAATAGCCGTACAATGTACTTGTACTTTTTACGGTTGCGATCATGTCTGATCTAGCCGGCCTTGATGATGTCACGTATTGGACCTCTCCACGTGTGATACAAAGTACGAGTAAGTACAGTTTGCAGAAATTGCGTCCCAATACTGTGTCATGCCTATCTGCACCCGGGTACCTTCTGCTGAAGCAGTTTGTACTGTCCTCACGTATGAGTTCACAGAACCTGAGTTCGTCTCGATCTACCTCCTGGTAGCACGCCCGAATCCGCAAATGGGAGTCCTGAATGAGCACTCGGACTATTCGTCTCCTGTGCTGAACTACTGCTGGCGACGAAGCGATTTCTGTACAGCGGCAGATCCGGATGATGCTAAATTTAGTGGGTGCGTGGTTGCGTCCGCTGTGCCTGTCCGCTGTGGCTTGCGATGAGGGGGTTCAAGAGTAAAGCCGAAGTGACAACCGCGTGAGCCACGAACTGGTCAAGTTGTAGTTTACTGGACCGCAGTCCACCAACAAACGCAGTTCACTCTCCCCTCCTTATTCAGTCCTCAGACGCTGGCTGGACAAAGGAAGTAATCACGCGGGGAGCGCCCGAGTGAAGACCGTCTACCGAGGACGTCATGGATGAGTAATTATTACGCCAATCATCAGCATAACTGATTATATTAGTTCAGTAATGGCTCAGATGTGGACAATCAAAAGAACATCGTACTGAAAGCAGTCATCTGCGATGAATTTAACAGCTGTTGATTTCGGTCAAAAATCTAACGATTTTGATACCTTCTCTTGTCGGCGTTCACGAGAGCAAATCCGAAACGCTTGACGAGCAAAATTACTGTTCCGGTGATTAGGTTTGCATACTCTCATACCGACATCATCCAAGTCGGCAGGCCTACAAACAGCTAAACATGTGCATCGAGACGCCACAGGGGTACTGCATTTTTGATGTCTGCTAACTTTGGATGTAGTCATAAGTCACACAAGAAGCTCCCACATGTGTCGTTAAACACGATTCCGTGTTACCGAGACACCGGGTGCGTTAAAACCGAGCATTATTAACTGGAACCGATTAAATATCGACTGAGTCTGGAATAGTGACTAGCATCGAAGGTATTAACTTGAGAATAATTCATATAACAGGTGTAAGGGGACACGCCACGGATGCTCATACCGACCAACGATGATTCCACCGGGTTAACAGTACCCGTCTAAAAGACAAAATTTCGACACGCAAATAAAGCCAAATAATTTTTATTGAAAACCCTGATGGTTTTGTATGTTAGCACTGCATTCAGTTCAGTAATCTTATCTAGCGGACAACATACTTGAGGATTTTATTCAAGAGTTTGTGAGCCCCTGAGTCGTTTATACTAGATTGGACGTTAAATACACTTAGACGTGCGCGAGTCACGAGGCCCTGGTGTCAGGAGAATTATCAAATGAGATTAACCGACGCTGGGTTTCTGTGTCTGTCGTACCCATTTACCCCACCACCGATGCATTATAATCGTCCAGGTTGTAAGGCAGAACTTTATCAAGACTCTGAAAACCGGTCACGCTGAGGAGGAATTCGCACACTTACCGCCATAGTTGGAGTAGTTTCTATATGCTCCTAAACGTCGGCTGCTGGTGATAAAGTCTTAACAGGACAAAATTCAGATCAAGTAGGATCATCCCCATGTGTGGCGTTTTATATGTACTGTAGGAGGTGTGAAATATTTCTACGCAAGGAAAAAAACGTTGCGCGAATTGTTACATGCTAAGGAGTTATTTGGCGCTGAGCTGCTTGATTGATACGAACACCTAGTTACGGCACAGCAGAAGACACGTAGTTATTGACTAACCCAACGGCAACATCGTTATAGGATTCCAGTCTCCCTTGTCTTTGTCGGTAATGTAATACTGCCTATATTGCGGCTGCTGGCGGGGCTCTAGAGTGAGCCCCAGCTTACAACGGGACGATTGAATCTCTTACCAGGTCGATGAGCGCCATCCAACAATTTTAGTATTTCCAATTGACACCGACAAGACAATGATCTCGTGGCGCAGTGGGTTAGAGCGTTAGGCTTCTAACCAGTAGGTCGCGAGTTCGAGCCCCGGGTGCCGCAACACCTGGTGTTGGGTATGGCTGGCTGATGACGATTTATAAGGCAGAAATGGCCATTCCAGTCACCCTTGCCTTCGTCGGTAATGTCATAATGTCTATATATGTTTTCTAGTATATTGAGAGGAGGTGATTACCGACAAAGAGAGGTAAAAACAAAATGGCCAGTTCTGGCTTGTTAGTCGTCAAAAGCAGGTCATACCCAACCTACTAAAGCAACCAGTGCTGCTGTTCTAAACCCCTGAAGATGGCAACAGGTTAGTCAGTAGATTAAGCCACGAGTCCACACGAATGAGACATCCCTTGCGCTCTGAAAAAATACTCCATCTGGGAGTACTCAAGTGACACTGCGTGCACGTCATCATTCCTATACGTCTCTCCCATCGCGCGCTTTCAACAAGCGGCCATGCTGACGACGGACAAAATCTGTAAATTACACCTGCCTCACTCACCGAATGGCGCATCTCAGCCCCGTACTGCAGCAATCAGTGCAACTAAATCTGATTCTAGAGTTAGCCGAAGACCCAACCGCACGCTCTATGGAGCTGAGTCTGCCGCCGGCCGACTGCAATGGAAGACCATTATTATGCAGTCGTTTTGCTGGTGTGTGGTACGCATAGACGGGCAGTTTGAATATGCCATTCACTGCTCCCGAGCGCAATCCTTATCGTGTTTGCCTTGCCATTGCAGCGTGATAAGTGAGGGAGGAGAGAGTGCGGTTAATGATGCACGCAAGTCCGCCTCACCATAAACTACTTTACGCAGACACATCGCCCGTGCCGCACACATTCGTGGTTCACGCGAAGCCGCTGAATGCGTAATAGAGAATGTCGTTGCAAATAGAGTGGAGCGCGCACCCTCTTAACGACAGACTGCAATATAGATGGGGTGGACCAAAACGGAGTCAACTTTCCTCTCACAGCACGCGATGCTGGAACTGCACAGAGTCAGCGCGAGCCCAAAACTGCTGTCGTGAGTGCGTGTGATGGCACACCACAGATGTGGGGCTCTAAGTCACATCGTCTACTGCATCCAATCTCATCAGTGGCCAGCTGGAAGGTGCGAAGAGTTGAATGGTGCATTTGAGAGAGAAGAGAGGGCAAGACCGACAGCGGAGAAATCATCCTCACGGCCCTTCAGCACACTTCCCCCTAGAATAGAATTGACGCACTTAAATCCACAACGAAGTGATAAGAGTTGCGGCTTGGACGGGACAGAATCAGAATGCGATTGATCCTTCTTAATGAGACCTATACGATACTCGCGGTTATGCGAAATCCAAACCGCCCTTACAGTAGCGCATTTCGTCGTGTGCAGCACGCATAAGCGAACAATGCCGGAAAAGACAAGGGAGACTGGAATGACCATTTCTGGTTTATTAGCCGTCGTCAGCCAGTCATACCCAAACCCAGGTGGTGCAACATTCGAGGATCGAACCCGCTACCCGTTCATCAGAAATCAAAAGTTCTAACCCACTGCGCTACGGGCCTGCAGTCTTGTCGATTTAGATCGGAAATATTGACTGTATTCATTGATAAACGCTCACCGATCGCTAACGGAACCCACTCTCGAGCCCCGCTAGCAGTTAGAATTAGTAGTAAAGGCAGATGAACAATGCCGACACAGACAAGGGAGACTGGAATGGCCATTTATGGTTCATTAGTCGTCATAAGCCAGTCATAATCAACCTCAAGCGGTGTTCCACCTGGGAATCCAACTCGCGACCTGTCCAAGGGCCTAACCATTGAGCCACGGGCTTGTTGTCCTACCTTTCACACCCTCCCGATCCCACCTGCAGTCGTTTTTGTCGTGCCATTGGAGCGAAATAGGTGGGGGGGTGGGAGAGTGTGGTAGATGCTGCACTCAAGTCCCCACCCTGGAGCCGAATTCACACCCAAGTCACCGGTTTTGCGTACACTCCGCGGAACCCCCAGTGGACGTCATCGTCCGCAAGGACCGAACTGCCGTCGGAGTGTGCACCCCTCGATGTCCTTCATACAAGATTTGAACTTATGTATGCAGATACACCTTCCTACCGAGGCTTTGAATAAAGCAGGATAGAGAAGAGAGATAATCCGAAGAAAAGAACTGCAGTTTATGCTCAAAATTGAAGGAAATGCATTGCGATAAAATAAGACGCGGATTGGCGAGGCTACTACTTGCACATAGACGCGAGTCAACGGGTACACAATCTTGTGAAATGGAGCAGAGGGAAGACGGGTAAGTTAGAAAAAAAGGAAAACATAATGCAAACTGACAGAGAAGCCTAAAATGGTATCCCTGGCAAAAGGGGACAATTGTAATTAAATGCAGTTTTGATGATTGTCAAATCGGACGTAATGCTGGGCGACGATAAGTAGTGACGCAGCCACTAGAAATGACTAGGAAACCATGGAATTAAAGCGAGAATGCAGACGAACAGCGAGAGCGAGAGAAAGAAGGGCAAAATTTGATCGCAGCGCTCGCACGCACGCACGCACACACATAGGTGCGCGCGCGCAAGAAGAATAAAGTGAAAGACTGTATTTAAGTTAGCCGCGGAAGCCTCCCAACGGTAAGCGCAGACCGGGGTTCAGTAGAGCCCTGAGTCCTGGAGTATGGAGTAGGAGACACCACCGCCAAGCAGGGAGTTAGCTGAGACGCGAAAAGGATCCGCAGCAGTGTTAGGGGACGTAAAGATGCCCGCACAGCGTGTGTAGGATGAGAGATTGAAGGCAGCCGGTGCTGTTGTGACGACCGCGGTGGCGACGTTCATGGGAGGAATGAAGGCGGCCGGGACGCCCGAGTCGATGCCTCGAAAGTTCGGCGAGGGCGTCACCCCACCCCATGGCTGGAAGGAGCGCGAAGATTCCGACTCCGAGGACTCGTAGTCGCTTAGGTGGCTGCTATTATCATCCGGCCAACAGCCGGCATGAACATCGCAGTCAGTGGCAGCAACGGCACTGCCTTTAAAGAGATCTCGCTCGTGGTTTTGATCCTCGTAGTCCTCCAGGTGCCGCGGTTGGGTGGTGGAGGCAGATTCACGACAGAGTGAACCGGCCGAATTGTAGGTGGCAACACCAACACCGGCAGCGACTGCTGCCCTGCTCTCGGACAATCTGGAGCCGCAAGATCGTTTGCGAGGGTTTTTACTACGCAAGTCGGGTGAAGGACAGGGCAGATCAAAGATAATGCCAGCCCCACTGGACTCTCCCGCGGTGGAACACTGTTCAGCACGCGCATTTGCGGAACGAGGAAGGATACGGAAGTGACGCGCCAGTTCGACGGTTAGTTTGCGTTGCCGGGAGCGGATCTCGGTGAAGCATACGAGGTCGCCAATGGCCAGGAGGTCAAAGTAATACTTTGCGTATACCGACGGCGGAACACTGGTGTTGAATTGTAGCAAGCTAAGTGTGTGACGCTCGAGCTCGTTCCTGCGTAAAAAGGGAGAGTAGAACCAGAAAAGTAAGCATTGTTTGCTGCCGCGATTCCGCTAACGTCTAGGGATCAATAAGAGGACCCGAAATGAGGTGTCACCAGTGGGTTATTTAGGCACCAGGGAGAGGTGATGGTGAAAAAGGAGACAACCAACGAGAGCTAAAGGCTGCGACCTTTACAGTTTTTATGAGGAGATGAATATTGCTGACAAAGACAAGGGAGACTGGAATGACAAGTTCTGGCTCATTAGCCTTCGTCAGCCAGTCATACCCAACCCCAGATGGTGCACCATCCGATAATCGATCCCGCGGTCCGTTGATCAGAAGTCCAACGCTCTAACCATTGAGCCACGGGCTTGATGTCTTGCCAGTTTAGATAAGGAAGATTAACTTGCATTCGTTGACTAACGCTCAGCGATCGCTAACGGAACTCACTCGTTCAGCTCTGCTGTGAGGCGCACTCTCGAGCCCCACCAGCAGCCGCACAGCGGCCAGTAGTAGCAGAGGCAGATGAATATTGCCGGCAAAGACAAGGGAGACTGGAATGACCATTTCTAGCAGGGCTTGAGAGTGAGCCTCAAGGCAGGGCGGAACGAATGAGGTCCGTTAGCGATCATTGAGCCCTTATCAACAAATGCAAGTTTTTATGAGGCCTGAAAGAGTCAAAGAAAAAAACGCACATCTAGCAATGGAGACGCGTCAGCTTCCCGAGGCTCACATGCTAGCTTACTGTGAGAGACGAGGACCAGACATATGAATCTTCGCCATGCAAACATTGACAAGGGCTTCTCAAAAGCAATCGACCGCGGCTGTCGAACGGAACTGTAAAACACGACAGGCAATGCAGGACGGTGTAAAAAGAGGGTTTAACGTTTGCTTCACCACAAAGTGAGTGCAAACGGCATCCTCGTTCGTCGAAATAACAAATGCTCACTAAAGGTCCTCGGATCGGATTTGTTACATCAGCAGAAAAACATAGAAAAAATCCACTTCGACTAAGGATAAGGCGAGCCACCCAACTTAAACAAGGCAAAGGGCATAAAAATATCATCCGTATTTGCCTATACAGTTTTTCAAACATTGGGGCAAAATAATTAATAACGATTAGACGTTTTAATGTCGTATAGCATGAGCAAAAAAAACAGGCAGACTGACATGGAGCCCCTAAGAAGGATTCAATTGAATAATTAGGAGTAAAATTAGGGCTACGATGCCAACACGAACCGACAATTCAAATGGCACACTGTAACGGGGCCGCATCAAGTCCGTGCATCACATAAACAATGTCATTCATGGGGAGGGGAGGACAGGAAGAGGGCGTGGCGGCACGCCTTGGCCGTGTCGGCGACCTGTGCCCAATCCCAGCACCAGATGACAGAAAAGCTCGGATAGCCACCTAATGGACTGCAGAGAGATCGACTCTGGGGACTCGCTTTCCAAAGGAACACCAGTTTGGAAGACTACCAACTGAGTGCGTAACTCGGTCCTCTTAGAACGTGAGATTCGAGCTGCCCCCTTTCCTCAGTGGCAAACTGGTACACGTATATGGCACGCACAGACGGGCTGTTTAGCTTTGTCGGCCACTGCGTCCTAGCACGCTTCCGGTCGTCCTGACTGTCTTGGTACCGAGCCCAGGCGGGTGAGTGAGGCAGATGCTGAGTAAGTCTGTAGGTAAGCACAAGTCACCCTTCTACCATGCTGTGGAGCACACGTTGGACGCTGTCGTTTGCGACGGTCGAGCTGCCGCGAAGAGCGAAAAAATACACACCTCGGTGGTCTAAGACCGCCAAGCTACAGAAATGTCGGCGCGCTTTCGACTTAGAAATCGCGCATCTACCTGATTAGAGACAAAGCCCCACCCAGAACGCCTATAGTCGTAATCCTAGCCACAAGACCTCGGTCACTGCATGGATAGAAGTAGTCTCCTTGTGACTTTAGTGGCCACACATTCTTCTCTGGAGGTTCAAACCACAACACGAGACAGGAAGACGATAAGCTGCCAGTCTAAACGGAAGCTTGTGTCCGGACGACAGTCTGACGTTTTTCTTGATGGGCAGGAAATGTCGCCTGCCCTGCGCCACTTATCGTCCAACGTTTTCGGTCGCTCAAAAGTCTGGTCTAACCATTGTTCACGGGACAGCGGTTGCGTGGGATGTCTTGGTAGAGAAGACTGGTTTCCTGAAAAACCTGCATTCAAGAGTGGATGTCCGAAAACCCTCGTGCCCCGGCCGGCGCACAAGTTTAAGGTCCCATGATTTTTTCCGGGACGGAGGATGAGCGCCGATTGGATGGCGTGTAAGGTTCGCCAAGTCGCAGTAATACTGGCTCCAGTTTGTGACCTTTTTACAGGAAACCAATTTATGAGAGCGGTGCCCATGCCTGACAGCATGGCCGTTGCGTGGTCTGCGACTGCTGATTTATCACACACGAGAGGCCGTACAGTTAGCAGCCAGCGTTCACTGAATGCTTACCTGGTGCGCTCTGGGGTGGGGGGTAGCGGACAGACCTCCAGGAGACGGGTAGCTACCAAATAAATAGAGCCTTAGGTCTGACAAATAAGTAGCGGATCAGCAACGGAATTCCATTTTTCTATAGCCTATAGATTACAGTGTGACCCTCAATTGCAAGAAGTAAGCATTAAGTGCACGGCGTCGCCGTTGAACTGGCCAAGTGTCCACATGCCGCTGTTCTGTTTCGATCACATTCACCGTTAGTATCTTCCAGTGGAGAATAATGGAGTTGGGAAGTGTGTCGGCCGACTACAGCTGCGCGGTCTCAACTTCACAAAAGCCACTCCCAAACAGTTCGATATTAGATTTAACAGTCAACAAGGTTGAATTTTTTCGCAAATCTGGTTCGAGTAAACCGATTCCTAAATGGAGGCCGTGAAGGCCAAACTGTCAATTTGGGTCGACACAGTCAGGCAGGACGTGCGGTATTCGGTCTTCACTACTGGAAAGGCGAGTGGATCCAGCTCCCGTTGATCGTAGCCCCGCAAAAAGAACTATCCGCGAAACCATTAAGACAGGGTAGAATGGGGGCACGACCAGATTTTGTTTTGAGTTGAAATCTCTCTACCATGCAAAGCGATAGAAAACAGCTTATAGCGTTAGCTCCCTTGGCATAAAGGCAATTAATTTGTGCTTTAACACCAAATAAAGCAGTATGACCCGGTGTCCTTTGACTCGGAGGCATGAGAGTTTGCGACGGCGAGCAAAGTTACCTAGTCAGTTGACGACTTGTGCAGTGTGACTCAACCTTCGACTTGCGGATACCGTGACGCCGACCAATGTCTTTGTCTTCAACAAGTAGCCGCAAAAGGAAAAATCTCGCATGCGCGCAGGGACTAACAGCATCCTTGGCTTGTTGCCGCCATCTGAGCTGCGTGCACAGTGGATTTTCTATCGCATGAAAGGTCACCTGAAATTCTGAACTGTGTTTTCGATTCGAACAGATTACTACGGTAGGTTTGTAATATTGATTATTGTGCAGCAAGCTCCTTTCCGACCGCCGCAAAAATTACACTCCATAAAATGGCTACTTAAGTAGTATACACTATTCTCGATACCCTTACAAATTCAAGCAATTTTATAGAAAACATATAAAAACATATTGTTTCTCGTCCTCAACTGGTAGCCAATTAAATCTTTAAATTTTGTACTCAAAAAGGGTAACTTTTGATTTTAAAAAACTTTCTAAATTGCCGAATAACATAAAGATGTCTTGTATGGTCACCTAAACGGAACACGGGAAAAGGAATCCCCCACAATACTTGTGCCTTGGTGCTAAATTCCAAGGAAATTATATTTAAAATAAAGGTGAGGGCTTAGAATTCAGTGCAGAGTTAGGCTTAAGTTTGATGTTAAGGTCAGAGTTAGGGGCATGACTGGATTAAGGGTAGTCGGGCGGGGACGGTTCATATTCCCGAATCCTGTTTACGTGACCATTCAAGGCATCCCTACCCCGAATAATTTTGAACCCTAGTGGTCGTTCAATCTGAATTCAAGGTTTCCAAACTACATGCATTCTGTCTAAAGAAAACCACTCATTACCCTACGCTATGACGAAAAGGTTATATAATTCTCATTAAAAATTGGCAATGAACCTGGAGCGTGTTGTCTACTTTATAGGCAACATTAATGAACTGATGGATAAAATGTCTTATGAATGAAAATTTCACGGTCTTAAACAAATTTCATAATAAAACCTTTTTTCAAAACCGAAAGATCCAAGTGGACACTTTGGAGCAGACGTAATTTGCAACCAAATGAGTGCGAGAAAGAATACTTTTTTATGCACGTTTTTCTATAAAATAAATTAGAAGTTAGAAATTCGTAAAAACTCGATGAGAAAAAATCCTACTACCTGGGTAGTTATTTTTTTAATTGGATAGATTTTGCAGGCAGCCTGAGAAAAGCTCGTTCATGACGTGATTGAAGTATCTTGCGAATGATAACCAATCTTCAAAACATACTTAAATAACTTGTTAGAGTCGAAAGTGCATTGCCAAATTTCAGTTTACGTGTACGATCCTTTGCTGCAGTAAAAGCTGCCCTACTAACGCTGCCTGCCTCACCTTTGATTTGGGAAGCCTTGGGTTTGAACTATTCTACCGAGACAAGTAGTGACGTCAACGTGATTGGAAATCGCAACCTTTGGATCCTATTTCAACGAGTTCGTTCGTCATAGGTGACAAAAACAAACACTGTTCAGATTGGCATCACATATTCATCCCCTCATTAGTCCTGGGGTTGCTAGAGACAGCGGGTCCGAGTACCAGAGAAAAATTACATTTTCTGGCCTCAGCATGTCAATTTGCGCTTAAACTAAGGACATAAGCTGGAAGGATGTTCTCCCGTTTAAAGAGACTGCTGGTACAAGGGAGGAGGCAGAGAAAGAGGTGAAAGTGTTGATGACAGGAAAATATGTATCTGGGAGGAGGAGGAGGGGGAGGAAGGAGGCATAAAGAACTACATTCTAAAAAAGAGGAGTTTCGCGTCTGTTATGAATGAGACGTACGAGCGCGTAGCCAAAAACGCAAATTATTTTCTGTATGTAACTGGGTTGGCACTGCTGCCCTCTCCCGCTAGGCTCGCTAACTAGACAATCTTTTTGTTCAGTAAGTCAAGTAGCATTCGTGATAAAACACTCCAGCGGACAGAGTAACTATTTAAATAAACACCCTCCCAACGACCTCGGCGATTTTGCGAGGACAAAAGTTAAGGAGCAACGCGGCCAGGATGGCTTGTTTTTTTTTCTACATCAAAGGAGTCGTTGACGTCTAATTTTTTCCTACTGGCATCACAGTGGACCGACACTATTCTCTCTGCAAGTGCAGAAGCGATTGCGAGAGGCAGCGAGCAAAAAACAACCAGAATTGTGGCGATCGGGGGACGGGTTGCTACATCATGCGGACGCGTTCAAAATCAGTCAGTTTTTGTCGAAAAACGACATGAAAACGGTTACTCATCGCGCCTACTCGCCCTACTCAGCTCTCTGCGACTTCTTTTTATTCCCTAAACGAATAAAATCTAGAGGGAAAGCGATTTCAGAATGTAGAAGACGTCAGTAAAAAATCGCTCGAGGCACTTAACAACATGAGTTCAGAAAAATATAAAAAGTGAACAGTGGAAAACCCGGAGGGAGAAGTACGTATAATCTAATGGACGGTAGTTTGAAGGGAATTTATGTTTTTAAGATGTTATCTCATAGAAAAACACTTAAATAAATAATTCTCGTAAGCTGAGGGGCCATTACAGTCCAACTGTCGGCGCGGAGGACGGTATTGGCCTGTCAGTTGTGCCCTACGAAATTTAGCAGGTCTTGACAAGACACACCATGTTGGTTGGTGGTGGTGAGAAAAAAGAGCTAAACCCACCCTACTATCTATTCCACTCCGAGCATCGGTATTAAACACACAAGTCAAGCCGACTGGACATGATGAGATCGGACGCAGTGGTCAACATGGTGTAAAAACTAGGGTCAGAAATAAATGAAACGGAACAAAGAAGAATCCTCAAATTCTGGTAGCATACGTGGGAGGGCATAAAAAAGGTTCCATCTTGGAGCACACATGTTTCGCCGAAAAAGGGACCTGTTCGTTGCCACAAGGTTTAAGGCTTCATTTCCCGCTTCATAAGTGGAAAGTTCAGAGCTCAGACTGAAGGGACAAAATAATCACTGCGGCGTACCAACGATAAGTACAAACCCCGAAAAAAACGTACAGTTTATGCCCTGTACAGTTACAAGTGTTCTGAGAAGGACCTCGTCAAAATCAAAGTGTTCGTATATCAGAGGAAGCAATATAACTTCATAGCGTACCAGCAACTACAACCGAAGTTATGAAATTGGTTTTCGATTCGAACAGATTACTCAGGCAGGATTGTAATATTGATTATTGTGCAGCATAATCCCCACATATTTCAGTCATATCAGCATGTCGGCTATTGAACGAGCTTCGTTTCGACCGCTTTCAAAAACAACACTGTAAAAGTGACTATGCAAGTAGCATGGCATTATTTAATTGGTTGTCGATGCCTATCAATGCAAATTGAAATATATTTTGTAGAAAACACGCGCTAAATTATGCTTTCTTGTATTCATTTGGTAGAAAATTAAGACTGCTTCAGAATTTATACTTGAATAGAGGATACATTTCGGTTGTTAAAAAGAAATTTTCTAATTTTGAACCTGACCTGCCGTTATAGTTGCATTCGGGGTTTCCAAACTGCATGTTGCACACATTCTGTCTAAAAAAATCACACGATCCTTGACACCACTAGGAAGATTTCACATCGTGCTCAAAAAAGTTTGCAACGGATGCGAATCAAGTTGTATACTTTATATGCAGTATTAATAAATTTAACAGATACCATGCTTAATGAATGGAAATTTTACGGTCTTGAAAAATCTCATAATCAGAAACTTTTTAAAGCAATCGTATTTCCCCTCTTTAAGTAGAAGACGTAAATTGCAACCTAAGGACTGCCAGAAAGAATATTTTTATGTTTCTTTTTTTCTGTAAAATACATTAAAGTTAGAAAATTATCGAAAGGGTAGGCATTTCGAAATAATTCAGTTTTCTCAGGCATCCAGAAAAATGCCCGTTCAAAAGTCAGCATCTTGATGTGACTGACATATCTTGAGATTAGGCTGCACAATAACTCCTTTATGCGACCGTCTCTGATGAGGTGTTCGAGAGAGAAGTCGAAACATCAAGCCAATGAATTCTCGTCTCAGCGTCGCATCTTGTCTTTAGGAACGATAATTATTATTATTGCAATCCTACTTAAGCAATTTTTTCGAAACGAAAACACATTTAAGAATAGCGGTTGACATTTCTTGAGGTGGAAAACCTGCCGTAGGAGTGATGAAATAACGATGGAATGCGGCCAACGTGATTTGGCTCGCTGAGGAAGATTCGTCGTTTCAAACTAAACAGTAATAAGTGGTTAAAGAGCAGCTAGACAGTGCTGCCAACAACCTGGTTAGCCGAGCAAAAAGACAGCAGCGATGAAGAAGGCTATCATGCGAAATAAATTGCTTATGGGTCTTATTTTTTTTCCGAATGGGTGCCCTAAAACATTGTACGCCGGCGCATGAGTGAAAAGGAAAGGAACTAGGTAGTTACAACCAGGCGCCCAAACCACATACCTGGCGTACCTTGGGAATGCCTCTGAAATCGTTGAAAGACATCCGAGGAGACGCTGAATTCCGGTGGCACACAAACCGACGATTACCTTAGACACTCAGATTTACATGCTCAGGAGATGTTGGTTATTTGGATAAGAAGGAAGTCATGATAAAAAGGCGGGACCATCTGTCTCATGTCGTACGCAGGGTACATATTTGCTTGAAAAAACCCCCAAATGTCGGTGTCCGCGCCTTCAATAAAGACCTATTGGCTCGAGACCATGCACTCAGACGCATAATACATCAACCGGCATATAGAGTTAGATGTCGCGTACAAAAAGCTCAGGGGGAAACGGAAAAAGGTAGAGCCAACCAGAAGAGCTGCCACTTACTGGCACAACCACCGAAAAAGTAATGATTCTTTTGTGAGCGCGCTGGAAAGCTTTGTAGTTTTAAGCATATTCATTCTGGTAAACCAGTGTCAAAAATATACGCAATACTTACTTCTAGTTATATTTCCTGAGACGCCTACCTTGCAATATACATACATAAATTGAGAAGATGCGAGCTGCCCATCACTCAATCTTTGCACCATGACGTCGAGAAACGGGAGGATGTCGCCTGTTGCTCCTTCGCGGGTGAATTGTATAGCAGGGAAGACACCATTAAGACTTTCATGCAGCCGTTCCACTTCGCAGTTGTTAATGACCACAAAAGTATCATCTACGTAGCGAAGCCACATTTTCGGCCTGAGGTTTTGAATCACAGCATCTTCTAGACGTTGTAAGACTAGCTCGGCAAGTAGCCCCGATATCGGTGAACCCATTGGAGTACCCTTGGCCTGTTGGTAATGCTTACCGTCGAATCGACAATAATTCTTAAGGCAGAGCCAGAGCATGTCTAAAACGTGCTGCGTTGGAATGTCTATTGGCGTTTCTTCTAGATGTCGAGCTACGCTCTCAATTGCCCAAACCCCCCATGGCGTCAGTCTGTCGATGTAACCTCTCGGCCCCTAAACCCTCCAGCGTGACAATCCCAACTCTTACTTCTCATTTCGTCTAACGACGGGTTGGTGTAACCAGCTTGAAAATTCACGAGTAAACCTCGATTTTCCGACGAGCTTTCTTTCTTCATTTATCATCTCGGAATGCATACTACCTCAACTATTCAACATATTTTTGGGCATCAAACGCTTATTCTAAACAGACGTTGGGAGAAGTTCTCGCAGAGGGAGGTGACAACGCTTGAATAACAGAGTTTTCTCCATCGCTGTCGTGATCATGGCATCCTTCCAAAGTCTCTTCGCTTTAAACCCACACTGCCCAATGAGGCTGGGAGATTGCTCGCTCGCAAATATGGATTTGTGTTCTGAGTGCGATTATATCTGACGTCCACAATCGTCTTCGTCGATTTGAAGCAATTATATCTGACCTTAGGTCCCGGTGCGTTTCATCCCTACCTGAAGATATTTTTGAAAACGTACTGCAGCGCATAAATGCCACCACCAAGGATGCTCGTATGAAGAAGCGAGCCGATCTTCAAGACAAGCTCCAAGCTCTTCTCCATCCCCTCAACGATAGTACTATGTCTACAAGAGTTGTGAACCTTTCGAAAAGGAGTCTCACCCCCACCGAAACAAGCCTGCTTTCGAAAGGCATAAGGTTTAGTCATACCGATGCTGCACCTACGAGCTTCTTAGCCGGACTTGAATCCCTCCTACTAACCTCATCCACCCCTGAGGACATGCGTGCTGGTATACGCAGCTGTGCTACTGGTCTCCTCCGAAAAAGAAAAAATCAGAAAACCTTGTCAATGGAAGAAGATAAGGGATTACGCTCCCTTAGTTCGGACGACAGTATCGTCGTTGTAGATGCTGACAAAGGTGGTGCTACCGTCATCATGGACAAGATTGACTATGTCAATAAGGCCAATCAAGCTTTTCATGACAGGGAGGCCTACATCCCCGTTGCTGAGGATCCAACGAAAAAACAGGCTGCATCCGTTAAGAAGAAGGTGAATGAGCTCACTAGAATGAAACTCATAAGCCCCGCGGACGCTACATTTCTAACTCTCAATGATCCGCGCATCGCACGTGCCTATGGTCTTCCAAAGATTCACAAAGCGAACGCACCCTTGAGGATCATAGTGCCACTCATTGGATTGCCTACTTATAACCTTGCCAAATGGTTAAACAAACGCCTAAAGCACCTTAGTAATGGTTCACAGTACAGCATCAGCAACTCGCATGATTTTCTTCAAAGAATTCAAGGCCTTAATGTAAGTCTTGATGAATGCATTCTATCGTTTGATGTGGTTGCTCTTTTTTCCTCAATACCACATAACATGGCAATTGAGAGCTTAGCTCGACGTCTAGAAGAAACGCCAATAGACATTCAAACGCAGCACGTTTTAGACATGCTCTGGCTCTGCCTTAAGAATTATTGTCAATTCGACGGTAAGCATTACCAACAGGCCAAGGGTACTCCAATGGGTTCACCGATATCGGGGCTACTTGCCGAGCTAGTCTAACAACGTCTAGAAAAAGCTGTGATTCAAAACCTCAGGCCCAAAAATGTGGCTTCGCTACGTAGATGATACTTTCGTGGTCATTAACAACTGCGAAGTGGAACGGCTGCATGAAAGTCTTAATGGTGTCTTCCCTGCTATACAATTCACCCACGAAGGAGCAACAGGCGACATCCTCCCGTTTCTCGACGTCATGGTGCAAAGATTGAGTGATGGGCAGCTCGCAACCAGCGTCCACAGAAAAGACTCAAATGCCGAAATAATCCTGAACTATGGGAGCAATCATCCTGCTGCCCACAAACGAAGCTGCGTTCGAGCTCTTTTTCACCGCGCCTTCCGGTACTGTAACAGCAAGTATCTACTTAAAAAAGAAATAGCCTATTTATACAAACTATTCCGATCTAACGGATATCCGATGAGCTTCGTGAAAAACTGTCTCCGAAGTCACAGGCAACCACAATATCAGAGCTCTAATGGAGAAGTAGTACCGAGGAAATTCGTTTCGTTGCCATACATGCAGGGCATCTCGGAAACGATCGCCCGACAATTAGACCGATTTGGTATCTGCATCGCTCTCAAGCCAGCTTCCTCCCTGCGGGCAGCACTATCACGTGTTAAAGATCCCGTACCCAAAGAGCAACAAACCAATGTTATTTACCGCATTCCACGTGCGAATTGCTTTCACTTATGTAGGCTATACAGCCGACGACTCAGGACCCGCATAAATGAACACAAACTGGCCATCCGCCGACTCGATCCCTTATCTCTCGTGTTTGCGCACGCCATTGATTGCGACCACCGAACACGTCTGCGGTGCACATGAATTAGTTAATAATGAGAAATTTCTTACCAAAAAGAATTCCGTATAAAGGGGAGAGGAAAAAGGCCTTTTTGTCCTGGTGGCGAGCGTAGAAAGTTAGCCAGTAGGTCACCTCATCGGCGAAGAGCGATGTGAAAACCCGATCAGCAAAATTGCTGGCGCTATCGCCGCCAAGGGAGGCCAAATGGGTTACCTAGTTAGACGGTAAGTAATGTCCAGGCAACCTACCAATTGCTGTCTATATGGCCTCTCTTCGATGGCTTTGGACAGGGCATCTCCTTCGTCAAGGGTCAAAATTTGTTGTTCAATCGGACCCCTTGCAGTAGGCTGGGGCGCATGTGTGCCGCAGCTACCAATGTGCTCATCCAGGCGATGCCGTGTGGCCGCCACCTCCACATTCTAAGCCTGCAAAAGCCTTATTTCTTGCATTTGGCTTTGCATTATCCATCGAAGACTTGCTTTGATGGCTGATCGGCTGGGTCCTCTTGTTTTATTACCACATTGCCTCTTTCGTTTGCACCGAATCCCGTCTAGGAAGATTATCTATGGACGGTAATGGCTCAACCGCATATGAAAGAGACTGGACAATAGGCAAAGTTATGCTAGAACCGCCGCTACCAGATGAATTGTCCTAAAAAGGCTTTCCATAGCCACAGTGAATTCCCACAACGAATAGTTCACAAACAAAGGGCTCCATAATTCTATCTAAGATAGGCCAAAACCCAGGCTTAGTTTTCTTATGTATAGGGAGCCCATCAATAGCTAAATAAGTTACAACAATATTGCCTATTAGATGCCTGGTAGCGTCTCGAAACTGCTCAGTTAACTGTTTCACAAGTACTATATGATCGTACTCACCACTGCCCATTGCCGTCACCGTTGAAACATCACTTTTCCCAACTAGCACCGTTCTTGCGTCTGCATGAAGGTCAGAGGTCAGCCATATTATAATCTTCAGAAGACTGCTCTGATGAATCAATGGTATACGCGAGCGTATTGCCCAAGAACTCATAGCCTCTCAAAACGTAGATTACTCTTCAATTGTAGGTGTGCTTGAAGAGTTGTTTGGTGCCACGTCAGATACATCTGACCTCATCAGCAGAGGAAATCTCTAAGTCGTCATATGACGAACTAGAGGAAGAGGTCAGATGCTACGATTATTAAGATGAGTCGGACGGATACATTTCCCTCATATTCTCGGTAATTTGACGCAAATCATCCAGAAAACCTTTCTGGGCACGTCTCCTAAGTGTTTTCATAGATACTGCTCTAAAAATTCTTCAAAAAGCAAACAAACGGTCAGTATAGACAGAACAGGGGTGCAGGCAGTTAAGCGACCGCGTCGCAGCACGACAGCGCAGGAAATGGCGTGGCACGGCGCGCGCGGGATTGACAGCTCAGTACCCGATCGATTTGCCAATAACACTGCGCGCATTCTCTTGCGCCCTTAGCGACGCGTCATCGAGGTTCACTAGCAACCAATCAAATTCCAGATGCGATTGACGT
>WEDG01008794.1:0-27124 GCA_017591395.1 Schistocephalus solidus | reverse complement strand
GCAATTAAGCCAATAACGACAGTATAAACGAAGAAAAAACGTTCAAATTTTAGATTTCACTTCGTTTTGAAAATCGACCTGCGCGCCTTGACCTTGTCATAACTGCAGCCACAGAAGGATGACGGTCAGGTTACCCACGCAGTCTACGGAAACGTATGGAATCCACCAATTATGATAGAGGAAGTTTAATTTCCATGCAAGATTTAATAAGCAACCAATCTAGAATCCACCAGATTAATGGTGGCTCACTTGGCCAGAGCAATGGCTGTACTGAATCCATCCTTTTACCAGCGTCGATTAGAATTACACCGAGGCCACTGAGTTTTTCACAAATAGGTGTAAGAAATAATTCAAATCTGCCAACATCCCCTACTTCTTCACTGTGCCAGATAATTGTCTGGTGGCTTCTATGTTGATTGCTTAAAAAGACCCTCATGGGCAGTCAGCTTAGTGTATCAGAATTGATGGACTGCATACGTTGCAGTAGGCTGGGTGGGTAACCTGAGCAAAGTGTGATTTAACACATGGCTCCCGTTGGGGGCCTCATAACTCAGTTTGCTAGAATTTTAGCTGAACTTAAGCCTTCCCCTTGCCAGCGTGGGCTCGAATCCCACCGAGTATGCCGAGTTTTTTTACAAATGCGGATCTGCAATAAACCCGGAAAAAATATGCCAACCGAGAGTCATTTTAAAGTTATTTAATAATTTCTTGTAAAATGAGCGAGGTCGGGGTACTTAAGTCTTACTGCTGGTGTTTCATGGGCAGAAACTGGAAGGCAAACATTAATTATTGAGTGATCATCTGTAGAATGACGAGGATGGAAATTCAGACGTAAAGGGTGTAAACCATTAGTAAAATTTAAATTCAATATACCATCGTTTCTTGGTGGTTAGTGGAGCAATTGAGAAAAATTTAAAAGTGAAGAGTCCACCATTTTATAAGGTTTCGGGGAGAGATCTTTGCATGCCGGTAAATTTCAGAGCATTCTTGTAGTTATAGACTCAAATTATCTAAAGCGAGCTACAAGTTAGAGACAATAGTGCCCAAATAATTAATTGGTCCCTCATTGAGCATCATGCTGATAATCTTCGGTGTCCGTTGCGGGTTCCTGTAATAGAATAAACTCTGGGTTAGACGAGCATCACTAGTTAACTTGTATAGAGACTGAGCCCATGATTATGTTATGCACGGAAGTGTCACTGGGCAGAAACTAAACTTATCAATATGTTATTTGACGTCAGGGCTACTGTAACCCGTTTGAAACCTTCCTTTTACACAATACACTTAAAAAGTGCTGTTTTTACCCCGCTCTGTTTAAAAGCCCCGTGTCCTCTTGAGGTACTTGTGCTGCGCCCGCTACTGGGTAAAGATCCTCTTTTACTCTTCAGATTTACTGTCAGTCTATTATATTCTTGCACCGACCCATAATCCCGCTAACCTTGCTTATAGTTCTTTTTGCATTTTTCCTCCCCAAATTACGGGGAAATCTAGATTAATAGGGCCTAAAGCTCTGGCCGCCCAAGGTGGGAACTTGTGCTAGTAGGGTTAAGAAAGCTCGTATGAACTCAGAAAGTGGCCGTAGCAACATAGAAAATGGACGCAAAGTGAGGGACTGGACCGTCTACCCATATTCTAACCGTATTGCTCGCGTTATATAAGGACAGTTTCCGTGATGTTATTGCGGTCTTTTCAAAGGCCGTCTTAAAGTTCGCTTCCACTAGTTTTTTGAAAACAAAATGACTCTGGCGGAAAACAGTACTTCCTGCTGGGAAAGCTCACCTTCCAAAACTGCGTCTGTCCTTTGGGACAAAATATTTTTGACCTGCCCTGATTCGCTGTTGGCGGCCGGCACCTGCTCATGTACCATACGTTTTAAAGTTTTATTTAATTCCGTCAATTAGTTTTGTCGGACATTCGTGGACACTTGCCACTGGTAGCTAATTGTTAGCTTTTTTGTAAGGCGCCCACCATCAAGTTCTTGGAATAAAAGCCCAAATATTTTGCAACGGAAACTCCTTTGGAGGCTCGTGAAACACCCGTCTGCAAACTACACGCCGACAACGCAAGGGTGTTCCTAATGTTTTGCCGTATCACGGCGGGCTTTAGGCTTTGGTTTAAAAAAGATGGTTTCTGATATTACCATAAGATGTATACTTACCAAAGACTGTTTAAACCGCTTGTTGTAGTCACAGCCTCGAGAATGTTCATTTTATGGTTGATGTTTTAAATCACCCGACAACATTGTTTGGCTCCTGTATCCATTTTAGACTGACTGAAAAATATAGTACTTGATCGTTGATCTACAACGGCTGGTCGGTCGGATACCATAAAGCCCTAATTACGCATGATTTTTCGTCCTTTATCATCACAGATTTTTGGGACTGAAATTTTCCCGTCACTTAATACAACTGAACTAGATTACTGACAGTTGTTGACTTTCCTGACTATTATTATTACTTTCGTATCCCTGATTTCCTCGCCAGTTTTTATTCAGGAGTTGCTTAGAGATAGTTTAGGAAAATGAATCCCAGTAGCTTCTGAGAATATTGAAACATAGGGCCGTCGAAAGCTGTCGGTGCTTTTATATCAACCAGTTAGTATCCCTGTCTAGAGCGCATACCAGTGGTAGCTCACTATCGCCATAAAGCCGATAAATAGACATCTCCACAGTTAAATTTACGATTGCGTGTTACTACATGTACTAATTACTCTACTTCCACTGAAACAATTTCGCAAGCCTTATGCATTTCAGATTATATGCAGTTGCTTAGTGTTGCAGCACATGATTTGATACACTGTCTTTATGTATGCTGCTAATCACAGGTACGCGAAGAAGTCACAAACGGCTATGAACACAATAAATGTTACATAGTGATAACGTTTGGTATCAAGGAAGATATTCCTAATGCGCATAAACTGGTCTTCAGCCTTCATGTGTCCGTCAGAAGTACTTATTTAAATCGTACCGGAACTTATGAAATCTATGTGGAGCTTCAACTACAGCCGGCGGATCTGTAGACCTAACCGAATTTTCATCTTACGAGCATTTCGTGCGACTTACAACAGCCTCCTTCTAAGTCGCTTTTGCAGGCAACTCGCATGGATTTTCCATTAACTTGCGCCAGTTGGTGCGAAGGTTCGCAATGAAAATCGCCTGCTGACAAACACCCAAGTTATCTTTTGCTCTCATCTGCTTGCATTCGCGCCTGATCGTCATTCGTTGCAGCATGTTTCTAATTTATCCCTGAATGATAGAACTCTACGCCATTGCACGAATTTCTGAATTCTTAAATAATATTGTATCCTAGTGCATAGTTCTTCAAGTTTATAGACCACCCCGATCGCTTCTCGGGCACGATCAATCCAGCTGTTGTTGTTACGCCCTCTGAATTGGATTAAAAGCACAGGTGCGGTTTAAAATTTCACCAAACCCAGACAATGTTGGTGGTAATGTTTCCCTCTGATACAGTTGTTGCAAGCGTCTCAGTCACGCGCATAGACATGTGGCAAATGATCGGAATTTAAGTAGCGCGTCACTCACCAGCCTCAAACCGTCTTCGCCCCCTTATGCAGACTCTCTTTGTTGAAAATACTATTCCAGCTATTTCCCTACTACTTTCTCAGTTTGGTTTTCGGTCTGTTCACCCGTCTAAGTTTAATGAGCTTGAGGTAAAATGTTCTTTTTCCTTGACAGGTACCAAATTGTCAATCGTACACACCTTTAACTCAGAACATTTCCTTTATGATTTTAATGTCGTTCACATTGGATGAATGCTACCTATTTATTCGGTCGAGTGTCTTGTATTTCGTCTGTACTGTAGTTTTATGTGGTAGTTACTGAACCCTAAAGACGGTTAACATTTTCTCAAGTTTATTTGGAAATACTGTAAATTCATTCCTAAATTTTGGCAATGCTTGTCTGTTTTGCACAGTTGATTGTGCACTCTAATAGCCTGGGCTGCTAGGAAGGGGTTTAAATTTGCGCCAAATCTTCTAGATTTTCTGACGTATGGTGTTAAAACGACATAAGAGGACTATAGAGTTGTATTTTGTTTTTTAAAGTTAAGGAAATAATCCATTGCCTGGTGTTATCGACATTCTTTTGGAACTAAAAGAATTTAATTTGAAATTCTAGGTAGTTTTCGCGTACAAGCCGATCAAGAATGGCCCAAGGTAAGATGAAGGTGAAAACTGTTGGTGCAGAGCTTGCGAAACACAAGCAAAGCGGTGGTTCAATAAAAAAGAAGAACAAGCATCAACTCAAGAAGGGAGCCCGCGTAATCAAATCCAAATCGAAAACTCAGAACGCGAACTTAACGTCAATGAAGAATAATCTGGAAAAAATGATTAAAAGCAAGGTAGAAAATGAGGTTGCGGAGAAAGTGGCATCTACCGAGCCTTTGCCTTTGAAATTTATCAAATAAATTTTTGTATCTTATTATACCGATTACTTGAAACACTCAGTGGATCCCTCTAACTAGGCTTTTACGCGCATCGACCCGCACGTTAAATGTCTTCGTCAGAATAAGGTCTACTTTTCGCACAGACTGCGAATCTGAAGCAGAAACCGTTTGCGTGCTGTTAGAATTTTTCATGGGCCTTAGTGCCTGATTTGACAGAATGGAATATCATTGGCCTGTGGAAGGTTACTCAGTGTGATTTTTCGTGTATTCAGTGGAATGTATCCTTCGCCTCTGTTTAACTGGGGTTGAATAGAAACAGCATGTATTGGCAATATTCCGGATTTCGTGGATAAGGAGGAGGAGGAGGAGTTCCCATCGTATTTTCTATCCGAAAGGTCCCATTCCTAACCGGTTTCTATCAGGCCCCCGTTTCTATTGCTTTAAGATTCCTTTATCCCGAGGATTTTCAATGGCATACTTGCAGGAAAAACTGACCATCATGTATTGACGGGACTTTCTTCGTTGTCGCATTGGCTGGTACCATTGATTATTTTGGCTTGACCGTCGGCGCTTGTTGCTTAGTTGCGTTCAATTCCCGGACACCGGACCCGAAAGGTTCAGTTTTACTGGAGGCGAGAGGTAGACGTAAGGATTTGAATTCCTCGCGTGCTCAGCTGACAAACACAATTCTCCAGACATGTAAGGGAAAAAGAACGGAGACATGATGATGTACATTAGATTTTTTTGGAACTTGTTCGTTTCCAACGTAACTGCGTTTGCTACCAGCGGGTTCCCAGCAATATGATAATTATCAACAATATGCACGTAATTGGTACGGCACCGTGAGGCTTAGGGTTGTCATCTGGCGTCAAGGCTCTTCTTGAGTACTTTAACATTTTTGCATTTAAAATGTCCTCCGTCAGAGCGTTCTAGGCATCTAGTGCCCTGCATGATAAGAACTTTCGAACACTGAGCCGCAACACATGCGCAGTTTAAACGGATGTCCGCATGGATCGGTTGTTTTGGGTATCTCAAATAACTGCTGGCGAGCAAGACAACAGTCCAGGTCTAGACTATGTGAAACATCAATATCACGTCCTCTCCTGTTCGCCCATAATTTAAGGGAAAAGATTCACAATTGAAAGTCGTTCCCCGCATGGCGAAGAATCTAGTTCTCGAACCATGTTCGTGGCACGCCGTTGGACCTTTCGGAAACTGTTGTCTTTCACAGCCCATGGTATGCATGCGCGGACAGCGTGCTGCAGTTTAGTCCGCAAAAGTATTATGTGAACATTAGTACATCGCTTTTTGTTGCAACTTCACAGGGCACACTTAATGAACAGCGTTCGTATTACCAGACTGAAGTTAGGCTAACAATGCCCCATATACCCAAGCCTTTTTCGCTTTTACTTCATTCAGTGACGCATCTTTCGAGGAGTTGACTTTGCCGATCCGAAGGTAATAAATGTCTACATTCAGAGGTGGAAGCCACTTCCTCGACCAATGTTCTAGCCGGCATAGATCTGTAATGGTTTCACAATTAGGCAAGCAAGGTAGGGCTAAATACAGAACCTTGAAGAACATCGCTCACTATTATAGCTTCCGTCGACTCCTGACCGTCAACATGAACTCGTGACCGACCGACCAAAAATAATTTATTCGCTTCATACCAATTTGATGTACCTTATTCAGAAGACACTGACGCTGTACACTAACGGAAGCCTTTTAGTGCAAATGAAAGCAACATGTACTGTATGATCGCCGTCTTTTGCTCGGTGCCAATACTCTTGCGTGTGCATCAGGTTTGTTAGGCACGAAATTCCTCCGTGGAATCCGTACCGTACTCCGAAAACTGGATTAATTTGCATTTTGTAATTCCTTCCATAAACTTGCAACATGGAGATGGGGCTTACAGATTGGCAGGTGTGTGCAGAAAAATGACTGCTTCTGCAGTTCGGCGCAGGTGGCAGTCTATCTGCAGCGAAGGAAATTTCGAAAAGCAGACAGGCAGAGTCGTCAGTATGGTACATGTTTAAGTATGTTTATACTACTGGCTGCCTGTTGGCAACTTATGAGTATTACGCTGTTATTCTGCAGTAGCCGATGGATGCAACCCCAAATCTTCATATCACTTTCGGACCGAGCCTGAAAAGGGTCCATTCGAAGGATTTAATACAAATTAGCATATTTATTTTCCCGCAAATTAAACAAGGTGGAGTGTACACTGAAGGTCATATACCAGAACACACAGGGGAAACGCTGGGGGCTCACTGATGAACCGGATCCCACGCAGTGGCACACAAAGCAGTGAAACGCGTTTCTGGGCTTTTAGCTGGTACCTGTGCTGTATGGTAAATAATTGTCATCGACTAGATTGTCGGAACTTCATCCACACTAAATTTATCAGTGGTACGGTCAGCTTCTCTCATACAAACCGACTTATGCATATGCTCGACCTCTTCGTCATTCTTACGAAGTTCAACGCCATCATCCGTTTTTAACAGAGGAATGAAAACACTACTTTGAGCGCTCTGCCTACTGGAGCTGCACAAACGCTTCGAGTTTTCTACTTCGCTGTTTATCATGTCATTCTCGAAATTTTGGCGAGTTTTATAAGCAAGATCTCATGGTTTATTTCTCTGCGCCATGTGCCTTTTCTTAGATTCCATGTTTTTCTCCCTGAGATACGTTTACTAAAGCTTTCACTTGCGAGTTTCTGTCCTCAGCGTTAGCCAGTGGGGCCTATTGATGTGTCTTTGAATTAGGGCAATGTTGGGTGATAAGCCCGTATAATAAGGTTTTCAATTCCAGCCAACTCGCGAAAACACCTCAGGAGGTGTAGAGATCCATTCCATTCCATTTGGTGGACATCTCCACACCATATGTTACGTTTGACCGTGATGCTACGATCAGGTGCAGAATGGAGTGGGTTCTACCACAGTAGGATAATGACTTGTACTAGACCTGAAAAAGTATAATAAAGCTCAACAGGTCTGCTTATGATGGGTAAATATCGCGTTCGCCACAAGCCTTCGACTCTAGCCATCGACATGTTTTGCATTACTGCTCTGCCTAACAACCCATACCAAGACGATGGTCTTGGCAGTCGGTCTGCATTCGTCTTTAGAAATGTTATCCTTATAGCTTAAAGTATTCACAAATGCCCTGTTTACTTCTGAGGTTCAGTCCTCATGACTGTCCCTGGAGTATGTAAAATGGTGTACGTAGTTCCTGCTAATATAATGCGAAACAGAAATTCATCTGATAGGTAGGGTGCCATGTAAGAGGGGATCAGCTTAAGGTAGCATTAGGTCTCTACATTTGCCTTTTTACATGTGGCGATTGCTACTGGTGCATCTTAACTGGCACTCAACGATAACCCGTGGCTCTAAGAATGTAGGCCTCGCCTTGCGACCACAGCCCGATAACCGCCTCAACCGGTGAGCCAAATCAGCTACGGATATTTGTTGTTGTGTGTGTCCCCACGTCCTGTAATTTTGCCTTCCGTCACGAGAGAAGGTAACATGGATACACTCCCAATCGTGACGCTGGCGCGAGCTGCATCATGTTCTCGTCCGAAAGCCAGATCGAAGAGACGATCTGCAACGCCAATGGCTGGACAGATCACCACCTCGTCACCTCCAAGATTTGGCACCGAATTAAACCTCCAAGACGCCACAATGTAAGCGCCCACCAGGTAGGTTAAATATTCGTCTGGTAAATTTGCCTGATCACTGTTTTTATTCCAGTAACCAACGGGCCGAGCAACTGTAAAACCTGCAGGCTCCAGATGATAAGCAATAATGTGGACACTGCGGAACGCCACCCAATCCACCACACGTCATCAACGTCAACACTGGTTTGTGGACTAGGACGCTGATTTCAGCAATTTACTCGACCACATAAAACCTTTATGGACCACCCGACTGATGCCAACAAAGCAGTCTTCTGTAGATGCCGCCGCCTTGTACAGAAATGCCTGCTTCAGCTCCACGATGGGATTATGGTGCGCGTCAATGATGACGGGAAGTCTTCGAAGCATTCAAGGTGATCAACGGAGGACAGCAGGGTTGTGTACTCATTTACACCCTCTTCAGTCTGATGTTCTTTGCCATGCTACTCGTCTTTTACCATCAGACTGACCATTAACACGGATACAATGTTGGTCACGCAGCAACGGTCACCCAACACAGAATACAACGTCCATTTAATCACTGTCAATGGCATCCAACTGAAAACCGTGGACGTCGCCTATCTAGGAAGCACACTATCACGCAAGACTAGAATCGACGATAAAGTTGTTCATCCGATTTCCAAGGCTAATCAGGCCTCTGACCGGCTGTAAGCCACGACCTTCAACTGAACATCAAACAGAAGATGGACAAGGTCGTCGTATTAAAGACACTCTTGTATTGAGCGGAGACCTGGACCACCTACCTCACCCAAGCCAGGAAACTCAATCAATTACATTTCAGCTGCCTTCGCATAATACTGAAGCTGAGATGGCAGGACATGATCCCGGGCACGGAAGTCCTGGAACGAAACGGAATCCTCAGCATCCACGCAATGCTTGTGCAACTGTAATGGGGCGGTCACTTCGTGAGGACAGACGACTCTTATATAGACACCGCCATGAGTGCTCGCCAACACTATAAGGGCGCCTTGCAAAACTCTCTGAAGCGACTGAAAATCAACCCGAAGACCTGGGAAAACCTAGCCCAGGACCAAACGACCTGGAGAAGAGCAGTCAAGTCTAGCACCGCAATTTACGAAGCAAACCGGATCACCGCTGCCAAAGCCAAAAAGACGGCTCGCAACTCATAAGCGCCTCTTATCCACAACGCCGATGTCCAAGCCCTACCAAAGTGCTCACGCTACCAATGCATATCCAGGAGCGAATCGGACATCTCCAGAATCAATGCAGCACCAACCGACCAATTTCAACCAGAAAATCCACTAATGCCACCCCCTGTCTCGACCTTCACGAAAACGATCACTCCAACCACTAATAATCTCAGTCCCAATAACCCACCTTCTTCGATCACCGGCATCATCCTCCCTACCAAAACCACCGCGTTTACGATCATCAGCAGCGCCACTCCTATTTCCCATCACCGCGGAGACCACTTCCGACGCCCCGTCAACCACTACCCTCACCACCACAAGCAACGAGGTGCCAACCTGTCCTCATTGCGATTGCACATTCACCTTACGCGCCGACCACTTGCGAACGCATCGCACTATGACCGGTGCACCAGTGCCTGGAGCACCGGCATGCACGCAGCACCCGCCCCTACTGCACACGCACATTAAATCACTGCCCGGGCCTTTTTGGTCACATATGCATTCGTGAAAACGGAGTTCACCGCAATACCGGCACAACGAACACACCATGCACATTCGACAGCTTTACCATCTCCAGCACCAAAAAATCGCCATCCCCCAGCTTTGAACACCATAGTTTTAGGATGTTCAGAAAATACGTTACCACGACGTTTGTTGAAATTAGTCAAGTATGATCCCCTAACATCTATGTATCCCTGCCATTGATGAGCAAAAGCATTGAAGCCTCCTCGACAAAAATCCACTGGCTTTGGTGGTAAGAAATCTCTGAATCCAACTGCCTACTCAATTTTGTTCTTAGAAGTCTTGTTGTCTAAAAATGTCTAGATACTTGAAAAATGGTAGTCGATGTGTGAAAGATCGGGAGGATGTGGTAAAGACTCGTATCACATTATCGATTTCCTATAGTGAGACTCTGATAACATGGTTTTACGGTGTCGTGGAGTGAATGTGGGCCAGGTCCATTTAATAATGCAGGTCTCCTTTTTAACCGAGTGAACATACGTTTCTTCGAGCTGCTTTTAGACAACCTCAGCTGTGATACTCTTAATAGTCTCGAGAAAGCTCTAATAGATAACACAAATAATAGCCCCGCAGCCAGTCAACAAAATCTTCAACTGATGCAACTTCGGTTTCGGGAAATGTTTCGGTGCGTCGCCACGATCAAGCCCTGATCTCTTACTGTTATAATAAAGGAGCAAATTTTCGTCACATGTCACTATTCGATCACGAAATGGATAATTAGAGTTCCGCAAAACATCGAACACACTTCGGGAAATCACACATTAATTCTTATTGAGCTCATTTAAGACCAATTTATCGAGCTTTTTCGCCTACAATTGAATTCAGACGGTCGGATATCGTTGAAATACTGATATCAAGTGCCTCAGACATTTGTCTGACACGTTGACATGGGGTTCTTCAAAAAGTGCTTTCTAAAGTTCACTGTCATGGGTGAAATACCATCCTCTACCTTATTAATTTTCGAGATTCTTAGTGTCACTACGAGATTTATGAAACTCTCTTAGTGCTGGCAGACCACTTTTGGACCCTTCGCCCCATGTTCTGTTGATATTGCCCTGCTGTTTCGGGGCCACTACAGACGAGTTTGAACTCGTAAAAGAAAAGTAAAAGCATTTCTTCTTTTTCCATGCGTTATTAAGGGCTTATCTGATTCAAAATTGTGCGCGCTAAGAACTTATATGAGAATTACTAAAAAGGACATATCAAATGTGAAGCATAAAAAAATCTGTAAAAAAACCGGAAAAATAAAAATTAAATTCAAATTTTAAAAGCAAGTCGAATAATTTGTCAGCGTTTTTCAGACAATCTAATAGCCTCACCACGTCACTCGACTCAACAGCCACAACTTATTCTGCCCCTATTGTCATCGCACATGCACATCCAACATCGGCCTGCTCGGTCACTTGCGATACCAGCGCGAAGACTGATGCACCAGAGCCAGGAGCCCCAAACGCACGCCCATTGCAACCGTATCAATTGTCAGCACACCACCCACGCAGGAGCCTAGTAGGCCGCATGCGCTTCCATCAAAGCCTGCGGTGCAACACCGCTGGCTATACCCCAACACTACTGCTCTCCTCACCAGCACCTAAATAACACACGACCAAGCCCAACACCATACAAGGCACACTCGAAAACGACAACTATTACGCAAGTGTGATCCTCGGCTCCCTCTCCCTGTGACTCCTCCTGCATAGGAGATCCGAGCCCCTGAAACTGTCACGGTACGCTAAACGCCGTGCTAAGTGTTTGTGTGGAGTGGCCAACTGGTGGTCGGAGTCGGGCTGAAATGGCTGTTTCTTAACGCGACTCTGACACTCTTGACTACGTGAAATGCGGGTCACTCACTTCCTTTTGTCTGAAATCCTGATTTGTGTTTGGCGGGACAGATCATGTGTGCGGTATGCGCAGACGAGGTCATTACCTATATCAGCCAGTTAACTGATCGCCTCGGACAGTGGCTGAGACCCGAGTAGGGAATACAGAATGAGGGGCACGCCTCAGTGCATTTCCCTCAGTAGTCAGTCCAATGTCCGTTTGTGTGGAGTAACCGACTGGGGGACTGAGGATTAGGTTGCAATGGTTTCTTCTTACTGTGGCTTCTATGGCACTCCCACTCCTCAGGATCCAAGCCAAGTGTGGCGGTACGTCTGGGAATGGTGCCAGACACTTTGACCCTCTCACGCCTCCGGTCTTCTCGACTTAGTCATGACGACGGACCCAGGTGGGTGAGGGAGGAGAGAGTGCAGTAGATGCAGCGAAAGCCTACTATTACTAGAAACTAATTCACGAACAAGTCATTGTCCCTGCGCCACCTTGCAGTGGAGCACAGAGTGGACCTTGTTAAAGTGAACGGTCGAGCTTTCATGACGTAGATAGTCTTTTAGTTGGTTAGTTTAAAACCGCATATTACGAAAGTAGTTGTTAAGTGGAAGTTCTTAGGCCAAATGATTTAAGTTGAACTGACATTACAAATAGATGCAAGTATATAGAAAATTATACATGAAAGTATAGGCAAAGTAAGGAATGTCCCAAGGATGGGATGAATAAAATTATAAAAAATTAACAATTTTTGCAAGTGTTGCAAGGTCCTTTGATGCGCTTTTTACTAACAAATTGAGGTACAGCAGCGTTTCACTGCATCACTGAAACAAAAGGAACGCATTTAATAGACAATATGGAGAAGGCAGTCGATGGGCACACAGATCACCACCAGATTATAATAAAAACAGGAACAAAAACATCAGACGGCAAGAGCAAGTTCAGGAGAAATAATCAGCAACAGCCACAAACTATTTGGTTAGAGAACCACTAAGGAATTAAGAACAGCATCCGTTGAAAACCCCCCTATGGAGGACGTTCAAGATCTTAATGAAATTCTTAATCTTGGATGCAGAAAGGGGACTGGTTATGTACTCGCAGACATGCTAATCAGGATGCTTGTCTGTAGAAGGGCAGACAATTGACTAGTGGTGATGACTTGACCCATATCGTAGAGGATGGCATGTAAGAAGCAGGTAAAAAGTCAGCTTGTTTCGCAAACCCCGGTTGTCGTGCCACGGCAACCGCTGAGATAATTGTAAGTACTTAAGTATACCGAACTTTGTAAAGAGTAAAATCCCCAAGAAAACCTGTTACTACACCACAGTAGGAATCGCATGCAGTCAGTCCGTATAAAGCAAATATGAGATAACCAACAAGAGCAAAAATGATGCGCTTACCGAGCAAAAGGAATGTAGGAGATAGAATACCAAGTCAGGGCAATAAACTGAAAAACTGAGAATAATAGGCACAAAACCGGTTTCCCCCACTAGGAGACTATCAGTTTTAAACAGAAGACATACCACCACAGCGGAGACGATTGTCAGCACCATAAATAACTATTTTAAACAATAAGTGACAAAACTTGACTCTTACAATAACCAAAACTGCTGCAATTATGCGGGTTTCTGCAAACATGCGTTTGCACTGCTGCACAGGGCCCATTAGGAAGAACGAGCTGTACGAAGATGATAAACAAGTAATATCGAGTTACCTTGTTAGAGAAAACAGATTGCCCAGCGTGTAGAACAGAGCAAATAACTTAAGACCCGTATGAGGAATCCAAAGGAAAAGGTTTCCCTAGTAGGTGTTATTAAAAATTAGCCCGTTACCAAAAATGAAAGTAGAACACCTAAGCCGAAGCAGCAAGCAAATCCTTTTAACCGAGTGCTCCAACTGAGAGATACGCAGCCATTTTCAACCTAAAAATGACAGTATCGATCACGACTTACCTCCGAAATAATACCCTGTTCATCCTCTTCCTGCTTGGAAAAGAGCCCCTTTATACTCCTCATTCTAAGACCATAAAATTAATTTTCAGGTATCTGGATAATACACAAATCTGAACAGCGCACATTTACTAGGCTGGTAGTTTTGCAAAAATGCTCATTTAAACGTCGTGTACCGCTAAAAGCGACTAAATTAATTATAAGGAAGTCCAGGACACAATTGGTGTGTAACAGTAACTGTGTCCGCACTAATGTGCAGAATGGCGGTAATGGGGTGCGCATATGGGTAGGTTTTGCGGCTGGTATATGCGGACAGAGAAATTGCAAATGCTCGGGAGAATGATGTCCTCAAAATAGAAGTTTACTATTTTAATCACGCAGCGAAAAGCAGCTGACGCACAAGTTTTTGCGCTGTTGAGGCTTGTACACACTTTACAACTTAATGCACGAGTAAATGCTTTGGGACATCTTGCCATGTGCGGTTCAAAAGATAATAGGAATACTTGAGCGAAAATACACCATAGATCCACAACGTATCCATGGATGACCCAAAGTCCTGGCAGCTGCACTAAACCAGCGAAAAAAACGAGTCAGAACTTTTAGCTAACACTCGTGCTGTCAGGCATAAAAATGGATAGAAAGTGGGTGCAGGCGAACACTTCTTTAAAATATCTATGCGCGTCTATGTAAAGCGCGTCGTACGTGTACTTGCTTCGTATTGGATATCCCAGTAGCTGTGAGTCAGTACTGCTGATCAGTGAAAAATCAGCCATTAAATTGGACCAAAACAACCGAAGACAATACAGATCAATGGGACAAATTTAATCAGTGTTTTTGCCCACATAATCGAAGCTGTATTGAGATGAAACGCAGTGAAAATTATGGTTTACATATTCGCAGATTAACTTTTGTCCCACATGAAATACATGTTTCGCACATATCTACGGTCAATGACCGTCCGGATTACATTGTACTCGTGTACTTCTGACTCCTACTTACACTATTTTGGAGTCAAGGGATAGTTCTGTGATTTGATGACTCTTGCTAATGCCTACTAAGAACAATCTGCCATCAGTCCACTCTCATGAGTAGCATCAAATGCCCCAGTTTAGCATCATTCCGCCCAGGCTCCTAATTTATGTCGTCCTTTGCATGAAGCGGGTGCAATGATAAACACTACGTGCACACGAGAGCTCGCACACATCGAATTTGCACTACGTATCGAAAGCTGTAGAATGTATTTTCAGACGATGCGGAATTTTTACACCAATTAATGTTTTGGCCAGCCGGGCAACTTACCAAGATTCAATAAAAATCGCAGGTGCTATTACAAAAAAAGATAACTCGAATAGATAGTCCATATCGAGGCAGCAGCGAGTCGCTATGGGGAAAGTTGCGATAGGAATGACCAAGTAATAGAGGACATTGTCCTAATTGTCGCTATGGCGGCGATACCGAACCATCGCTATAGGGCTGCGATACCACTAGTGCGCCCCAAAATTATAATCGACCCTTGCTATTTATGGCTTAGTTCTCACTGCACTTAAGTAAGGCAAGCCGATGCCTGTGTGGCAAGTCAATCAAAATGAGCAGTTCCGCAGTCCCCCCCCCATTCAAAAGCAGTCCTGAAGGTCAGAATCTCAGGCATTCCCAGCCATATCGACACGAGATGACCACGATTCCGACCATGAGAAGTCTAGGCTGATTAAAAAAATCTTCAATGCTTCACACGCGGTCGCTGGCGTCAGTTCGGGAATATTGTTACACGTACACGAACACGTGCACGTAAAATTTCGCCATTCTTCTACTACCCATTATCCCTTGCCATAAAATAAAAAACCCAATGTACTCGGCATTTAGTATATACCAGTATACATCCCTAGTAGCATCTCCTACCCAGATGTACTTTTGGCATGTGTAGAACGACTTCTCGTGGTAGGTATTGTGGGACATTTGCGCTGTTTAGTGTAAAGCTGCCCACAGAAAAGCAAATTCAAGTATTTAAGCGCGATCAGTGTACGATTAATGCAGACGCAAAATTAAAGGCTCTATCAAATTAAAGTCACACCTGAAGAATTGGCTTCACTACACACCCAACACGGATCGAGACGTAAGCCCCGCCAGTTCGTTTTGTACACCTATTTGAAAGAGTAGTAAAATACAATCGGTGTATTTGAATTATTTAATATGTGTTTCTGTTTAAAATAATAGGGTCACAGTTTTAACAGCTATTTTCAGTGCATAATTTTTTACTGTCTAGAATTTTGGAAGTCTTTGGTGTGTAGGAAATTTGTGTTGTACATAGGGACTGTTGTCTTAATTACCTTTCTCGAGAAATCCCGCTATCAATATTTTATCCAATTTTCCGTAGCCATTTACATTTTATCCCATCTGGCTAGGCAAAATTCTTACATATATTTTGTCCGCCAACTTTTAAATATTTATTTGTCCAATTTTCCCTTTTGTACAGTAACAGTAACCTAGTATATAATGTTCATTGTCTGGTGCACCTCCACGAGGATGTCCATCGCCTTGGTGTCCTGAACAATTTTGCTGCATTGCCTTTTTAATATTTTAAACAATTACTGCTCAGTAACATAAAGGGCCCATTTAACTTGGCCGTCCATGTGCATAGACGCTATTCTGAAAGACGTCTGCCTGCGTTGCCAACATATGCTGTTGGACGACGATGAATCGATACCACGATCTTTTCATTTACCCCACAGATCAACTGCAGTTTTGCCCTTTAGATGAATTTTTTCCACTCATGTGCCTGATAGTGCGGTTTTTTTCGGCAACAGAAGTGCGTACTGACAATTTTGTCGGCTACTGGGTTAAAGTACCAATTCTTCCTTAACTGCGAGGACTTTTTTAGTGGATTCCTTTCTTCCTCCTCCTTATTTATTTTTAAAAATTTGTGCTTGAAACCGTTTCTTCTAATCAAATCTATCTGCCACTGTTTTTAAGTATGTACATTTCAACGTTGACCGATCATTTTTTCTGGTTCCCTGTTATACACTCTCCAAATATTATAACGTTTTGTTTAGCCTTCGTTTTAAATTTACAATCCTCGAATTCACATTTCCCATATTTACACACCATCACTAGTCGGTGGCATTGTTTGAAGATATAAGCTGTCGTGCATTTCGTTTATTAAAAAAACAGTAGCTCCATGATCAGAGCCTTATTTGTCGAAGACAACTGTGTTTTCTGACCAAAAACGCCAGGCTACGTGAGAAATATACGCCAGATCTCAACAACCCGATATATCTGCGCTTTAAAGAAACAGTGAAATCGGTGTCAAAAATTTCTGGGGAAAGAAAAATAAACCTTCGAGTTTGAAATAATCAAAGACATACCGAATAGACTCCAAAATGTTCCTTTGCTTACATGAATAAGGCCAAAAAATTCGAGACTCTTATCCTTGTCCAAAAGACTATCAGAGAAACAAGTTAACCGATAACTCCGAAAAGACCAACATCTTATCCAATTAAATTTATTTCCGTGTTTACAGTGGAGCCACCTTTTGAAAGAGGAAGAACATCAACGTATTGTTTAACCTACAGATAAAAATAAGTACGGTGACATTCCCAACAGACCCAGTAAGGAAAACTCTGAAATGGCTAGAGCCAACTAAATCAGCTGGTCCGGATGGCATATCCCCAAAAGTTTTGAATGAACTCACTCGCTAGCTGGCCTCTCCGATCTCCAAAACTTTGAAAGTTGGATGGATGTGGGGTCTATACCTATTGAGTGGAAGCTAGCCAACATGACTCTCTCTATGAAGGAGGAGAGAGGACCTCCACAAATAGCTACAGATCAGTCAGCCTCAAAACTATCTGTTTCAAAATAATGGAGAAGATACTAAAACCGGAACTGATGAAGCCTAAGGGAGAGAATAACTTGCTAATTTCATATGAAAATGGATTTATAAGTTGCAAATCCTGCCTCACCAACCTGCCCTTATCCATGGAAAGCTGGACGAAATCGTTAAAAATGGGTCTTCCAGTCGATGTATTCTTCATTGAATTTAGCAAATTCTCTGATAGGGTTCCACACAGACACCTGATATCGAAGCTGCGTCGAATGGTTGTGATTAGAAACCTACTCAAATGTTTGTCAAATTTCTCACAGGCAGGCACCAACGCGTTTGTATTGGAAATGCCAATTTGCACTGGGAAACCGTTCACAATGGGGTTCCGTAGGGGAGTGCACTTGGTTCTATTCTGTTTCTGATATAAGTGAACAACTGTCTTGATTGTCTGATATGTGAGAAGGTCCTGTTGGCTGATGATCTGAAGTTATGGAATTTGATCGAATAACCGGAGGATGCGCAGAACTTACAAAATAACTTGGATCACCTGCAAAGGTTGATGTGACTAGTGGCTGCTGAACTTTTATTTCAGCAAATGCCATGTTATCCTACTACGGTCAAGTTACAGAAGGGTAATGAGGTTTGAATATCAGTACTTCATTAGCGGTCACCAACTCGAGCATGTAAACAATCTAAGGACTTGTGTGTAGATAGCGCCCAGCCTTAAACTATCGTCACATTGTGCCAAGATAGCAATGAAGGTTATGTGAAACAAGGAAGTGATCAGGAGATCGTTCATTAATTTTGAAGAAAAGCTTTTTGATCGCATGTTTAGAACATTTGTCCGGTCGATATTTGAATATTGCGTTCAGGCATGGCACCTTTGAAGTAAGCAAGCCTTTTATTCGGTTGGAGAAAGTTCAACGGAGGGCGACGAAACTAGTCAGTGGATTCAAGTTCGTATCCTATGAGGAGCTGACTAGAAAGACTTTAAACTTTTCCGCTCTCTTCTAGGCGATACAGAGGGGATATGATCTTAGTCTGCAATCTTTTCAGAGGAGTTGACCGTGACCTGCAACTGGCCGAAATTTAAGAATTGGAAAACACAAAAAATCTCCAAGTTCAGCATTGCAAACTAAAGACACTCTACGCCAAACTTGAAGGGCGGGCTAGCTTCTTTTCCCATCGGGTGATTGAAGAATGGAAAAACTTGCCTACTTCGGTTGTTCAAGCTGAAAGCGTTACGGTATAAAAGGAAGAATTTATGAATGTTTACTTGATGGACATACACTTAGTCGACATGAGTGACCGATATGCTATAACTATATCGCCATGTTACATATGCATTTTGATAGCGTCTGTCTGTAAATAGGGTTTTCAAAGGCTCTGGCTATCTCATTTATATAAACTGAATTACGCTTAATTATTAACTACTGAGGAGCACAAAACCAAAATCACAACCTTCGCCGACTGCTGGTCACTGAAACGGACAGTTTGAGAGCAGCCGATTAGGAAGCTTTGTCACCACATTAGAATCTTACCCCTAATGCTTATACGACTGAGATTATACAGAAGGTCATGGTGAGGCACATTCTCGAAGTTTTTCTTGTATTCGACATAGACTGCATGAACCGTGTTCCCCCCTATCAAATGCTTTGTTCCAAAGCTCTAAACGTTAGACTACGTTTATCAAACAATCCCTTCCTTTACGGAAACACGGCTGGTGTTATCCAGGCAGCTTTCCAATCGGCTGTTAGACATTCAGGTTCGAAAGATGTATGGAAAAATATGGAGAACGCTTTTGCTAACTCACAGGCAAGTTCCTTAAATATTTTCACCGTTATTGCATCAAGACCTGACGATTTAGATTCTTTTTATTCTAGCAACTCGTTCAGAACGTAACATTGGTGAACTGAATGTTCCCAATTATTTTTGCCTCTTCGAAATAACTCGCAAAAGGGTTAACTGCAGTTTTCTACTGAAAGAGACCGGAAAAAGTCTGAAAGATGATCAACTTTCGCTCCATCTTCAGTGAGGTTCATACCATCAGCGGGCCTCAGCAGGGGTATTGGATCTATGTTTCGCTTGCTCTCTCTAATATAACCGGAGAAAATATTCGGGTTCTGCGTGAAAAATTTTAATAAATAAATGAATTGTACATTTAAGGCCCAGAGGGACCATCATTACAAACGTGGAATCGCGGTATAAATAAATACAAAGTGGATAATTGCTGCACTATGTGAGCAGCCATACGAACAGCAGAAATGAGTAGTACGGTAGGCATATCACATTTAGAACGATTTGCCATTTTTAAAACAAAAGTCAACAATCTTTTGCATATACGGTGAACTAGAAAAGAATCAATAAAAAAACTCCTACGGTTTAATCGAGGGCGGAGTTCAGCGAGCCGTGAATTTAAAAAAAAACTAGGAGGAACAACTGCTTCTCTAAAAAATTAAAAGCTAAATTTAATGGGATCTTTGCGATGCAATGGGATAG
The DNA here is from genome assembly GCA_017591395.1 of Schistocephalus solidus. NCBI lineage: Eukaryota > Metazoa > Platyhelminthes > Cestoda > Diphyllobothriidea > Diphyllobothriidae > Schistocephalus > Schistocephalus solidus. Next base: position 7,271 of record WEDG01008794.1, on the reverse strand, counting down.
TATTGTGAAGTTGCTGACAACGTATAAGGGTTAGGAACGTTCCTTGTCGGGTGAGAGATAATAGAACAGTCAGAACTACTGTTTATAACCACCATGGAGGTGGGAGAGGAGGAAGTCATCGTAGACAACAAGGTTTAAATGAAGAAAGGATAGTTGAGGTCACGAGATCATCACCAAGATGCGACCTTGCTGACTGCATGGTCCACCAACAAGGTGGCGAAAAAATCAGAACCCGCCACGATCATCAACAGATCCCGGAGACCATCGTCAGGGTTGCAAACTCGGAGGAAATTATCAAGGTTGTCAAGATTTGGCGATGATAGCTTAAAAGCAGGGGCGAAAAAGTGACTGCAAAGATTGAATCTGCAGAGGATAAGTAAAACATATTGACAAACGAATATAATGTCAATAGAACTGCCTCAAATATTAGGAGGACCCTTTTATAAACGCAAAAATTTCGAGTTTAGGAAGAAAACAGACAATAAGGACTTTATATCTTCCAAATAAATGAAACCAGGCCCAATCTATGGCGAGGAGACTTTTGCAAGATGAGAGCTGAGGCATCACGAATAGACTGGGATGTTCTCTTCTCCGGGAATGTCACTGAGGAATGGAATTTATTTAAGGAGTATTTGTTGAATCTAATAAAATGCCATTGTCCGCCATCACAATTTAGGATATCTAACAGACCACAGTGGTTAACAAGGGATCTAAAAAGAGTGATTAACAGGAAAGGAAGGCTTTGGAAGAAATTTTGCCGATCCAATGAAAATTTAGCCTTGCAAGCATACAAAACTCAGAGGAACAAGGTTAAAAGCTTGATCTTCCAAAGCCGACGGGATATCGAGAGGGATTTGCTCCAGAGAGCAGTTCACAATCCCAAATTACTCTACAGCTATGTAAGAAAAAAACCACACGTAACAGGAACCCGATTCCTGTTGTGAGAAACGATGACGGTTTCGAGATATCAGAAAATAAAAACAAAGCTGAACACTTTTCCCAGTTCTTTCAGTCGGTTTTCACTAGAGAAGCTGTTTTTATTCCATCAAGTTACGAGACTACAGGAGTGCCACTTATTCAGGATATGCTCTTTCAAGAAGCGGCGGTCTTTGAAGAACTAAAAAGTCTGAAGGCATGCAAATCTCCTGGCCCCGACGAGATTCCAGCAAAGCTACTCCTCGAACTTGCTCGAGAGCTGGCGAAACCGCTATCGTTGCTGTGCCAGAAATCGTTCGATACGGGAATTCTTCCTACCGACTGGAAAACAGCCCACATCGCACCGCTTCACAAAAGTGGTAGTCGTGCATTTGCTACAAATTACAGGCCTGTCAGCCTGACCTCAATCTGTTGCAAGGTTATGGAGAAGGTTGTCAAAAAGGAATTGATGATTTATTTAGAAACCCGTAACCTCTTATCGACTGCACAATACGGCTTTCGTAGGGGAAGATCGTGTGTTACGAACTTACTTTATACGATGCAAAGCTGGACAAAAAGCACTCGATGCAAAAGACACTGTGCACGTGGCCTACATTGATTTCCAGAAGGCCTTCGATAGTGTTCCACACCAGCGTCTCCTTCACAAGTTGAGAATGTTCGGTATTGGCGGCAAACTTCTTACGTGGATCAAGAATTTTTCTCGTCGGTCGTTCCCAAGTGGTCTGTGTAGGCGGATCGCGATCAAAGCGCACAGTCATCGAGAGTGGAGTCCCACAAGGTTCAGTGCTCGGACCGATCCTATTTCTCTTGTTCATTAATGATTGTGTACAGGAATTGGACTGTAACTTTGCTATGTTTGCGGACGATATAAAAATCTGGAAAGTTATCCACAATGCTGCTGATGCAGACAATTTCCAAGAAAAATCTTCGTCGATTGGACGAGTGGTCCCACAAATGGCTCTTGTCCTTCAACTCAAACAAATGCACCCTGCTACGCCTGGGAAATCGAAATCAGGTCACTGATATGCGACCCTACTATTTGAACGGTTTGCCACTCCGAGAAGCACACACACAGAAGGATCTTGGAGTTTGGATGAAAGACAACCTGAAGCCTTCTACGCAATGTTCCAAGGCAGCTAAATCCGCCAATTCAATACTGTACGCTATCAAGCGGGCATTTAAAGTTTTCGATGAAGACTGCTTTTCTAAAGTCTTTGGTACGTTTGTAAGGCCACATCTTGAATATGCGATCCAAGCCTGGCGACCGTGGACGCAACAGGACTACAACATGCTCGAAAGGGTGCAGCGGCGAGCCACAAAAATTAGTAAGAGGTCAATCTGAACTGCCATATGAGATTCGTCTTAATAACCAAAAGCTCTATCCTCTGAGTTATAGGCAGTTGCGCGGAGACTTGATACAAACCTTCCGTATCGTGCGTGGCATGGATTGCGTCCTCCTATGTGATGACTTTTTCCAACTTGCCACTACGAAAAATCTCCGAGGTCATCCATTCAAACTAAGTGTGCCCCAAGTAAGATTGGATGTGAGGAAGTATTTTTTCACCAACCGTGTCGTGTAACCGTGGAATAACCTACCTGAGGCGATTGTTATGTCCCAGTCTGTGTATACATTCAAACATCGGCTTGACATACATATGTTACAGTACCACGAAGACTATGTGACTACTTAACCTTAACAATATCAGTGTACCACGTAAACCTGCCTGCATTCACTTGACTGTTACTTCTTTAATTTGCTTCTTATTCTTGCTACTTTTATGTAACAAATAGGGATTTCAAAGGCGTAAGCCTATTTTCCTCAAATACACTGAACTGAACTGAACTGAAAGTTAGATGTTTGCGTAATATGGTTTTGTAACTAGTAACTGTAGACAAATACCAAATTTCCAGTGGATGATTATTCTAGATGAAAGACTATTTGGAGGCAAAAAACTTAGAATGGTTAGTTGTAGAGCTAAGGGGCGCTGAAATGATCATGGAGGAATTACGAGTGGCATAGGGTCGATCTACCAGAGTGAGAGCGTTAATTCGTGGGAGATTCGGGCTAGAGTTAACGCGAAACATGAAGCACAAACCTGCCTCGAGTCTTCTTACCCAGAGAAATTTCATGTTTGCTAACTGGCATCTATCCGTCTAAGAGATACGGGATCCAATAAGAGAAAATAGTCTTCGAGTAAAAACCCTCTGAACTTTTACAATCTTATCGCGGTCAGAGGCGTTCATCAGCCCAAAGAGGGGACATCAGTATTCTAGGATAAAAGTAACAAACATGCGGTACAGGTTTAACTTTATTGGCGGAAGGAAGAAATTATGTGATATGAAACCACATATCTGTGCAGCCTTTGCAGAAATTCAATCTGCATGAGGCGATAATGCTAGCTTATTCGTGTAACTTAGACCTAAGTCTCTTATGTTTGATAGTTCTAAAAGTGTGCTATTTTGAAATAATAGGGGTCCAGGAAGATTGGTGGGGCTAAAACACATGAAACTACTCTTAGATGGAGAAAAATCCGTCTGCCAACTAGAGCTCCACCACGAGAGCATAAGTAGATCAGTGTTGATATTATCAACGCAACTATTGGCATTGTCTTTAGAAAAGGAATAAATGCACTTTGGATCGTCAGAATGAAGAAGAAGGGACCTAGAACCATGCCTTGTAAAACGCCACTCCTGATCGGCTGAGGCATTGAATAGCTATTACCTACTTAGAACTTCGGGCTGCGGTTGGATAAGTACGAACCAATGAAGTCAAGGAGAGGAGACCGGATGCCAAGGGCTTCCAGTTTCACCACAAGACGTCTGTGTTCTACCTTGTCAATGGCTTTGTTCAGGTCAAAGTAGATCAAAACCACTGACTGTTGCTCATTATGAAGGGAAGTGACGAGATTAAGAAAAGCTAAGTGTCATACTTCGCATGATCTCCCAGGTAGAAAGACATATTGCGTCTCGCTTAAGAGCCTATTTTCTAGGCAGAAGTCGAGAAGTTGATTAAAAATAAGTTTTCAAGAAATTTTGCTAGAGCCGGGGTTTGTGAACACCTCGATAATTATTAACATACGAACGAGATCCTGACTTGAACACAGGAAGAATAAAAGATGTCTTCCATTAATCAGGAAAGAATCAATTTAAAAGATAAACTGAGAATATATGGCTAAGTACTCGGGGAAGCTCGGCACTCTCTTAATAACTGAGTTCGGAATACCGTCAGTCGCCGAAGAATGTGAGGTTTTTGGACGAATTATTTGCTTACGAATTAGTTCTACGGAGAAATAAATGGTGCTGATAACATTGAATGAGGATGCCTGAAACGTTAGAACCGGTTTAGATTCAATCGTAAGATGACTTGCAAAGAACGCACTAAACAATTCCGCCTTGTCAGAGTCTTTGAGAACGAAGTTCTTAGCTTCATTTAATAAAAGAGCAATTTCATTACCTCCGTTAGAGGAGGATCGACGGCGGAGAAGTTGAGCAACAGATTTTGCAGATTTTGGCTCACTGATTGTCCAAGTTTCCCTCTGTCTGTCACATTCAAGACGAACCTTAGAGGCTAATTCACAATTGAACTTCACATTTCGGTCCTGTTAAATTCTAAAATTCTAAATAAAGCTCCTGATTCAAGTACTTTGAATGTTATAAGCACTTATGGATGCGAGAATCCTCTCTGTTATAATTTTTTCCACAGCCTCCAATTTTTGTTTGCCTCAATTTTTAAGGCTTGTGTAAGCCATCGGGGTTTGTCTGGCAACCTTTTTAGTGAAAGTGGACAATTGTTTGCGGTGAGCATGCGCAGTATTCCTCGGGACTACCCCAGTCATAGGTAATATCTATTACTTGAAATATGCTATTGCTGATTATTCGGCAGGACTGTGATTAGATGTACTGCTACTAAATAGTTTTACATGTGAATAGATATGTGCAACATATCTTTTTAACTCGTGTATTTTGCATACCGTTTTTAATAGGGTCTTCACAATAAATGTCTATTCCCCTTAAAATACTGAACTACTTATTTATTTACTGCCAGTTTACAGGTAAGATCAAAAGTGATATACCGTAGTGGATCGAGCTGACAGTGAAAAAACTCCTGATCATTCTTTCAAGTGTTTTTCAGAAGAAAAAATGCAGCTCATTGAATGATTAAAGTTCGGGACGGGGAAGGGTTGACACAGGTGCATGGTGTAGTCATTCTCCGTTCAGTGTTACAGATCCAGTATTCTGCACCAGGTAACTGTGTGTTGGAGAACGGTTGCTCACTGTTGACTGAGGAATTAGCCGATTACGGACGGCCGATCCAGCAATATTGCCCTCAGCGTGAAGCCCGGCGCAGGGATCTGAGTCCACGAACGGAATAGAACTTCCACCGAGTCAGTACCCAAAATTCGTGAGAGGTGTCCTGAAGGTAGAAAACCAGTTACAGCTCTCTTAAGTAAATGATAGCTTTGATGAATTTTGTTACTTCTGTATAGCTTATTCCAGATTGCAATGACGTTTACTGAAAAAAACTGGGTGTATCTAACTGTGTGTGCAAGTATAAGAAATAAATAACATCGCGATGACTGGTGCGCAAAGAAAGGTCGAGCTGCCTCAGAGTAGTAAAGGGGTTAGAGATACGGCTGCTTAAAAGTTCAAGCAGTAAAAATAGCCCCCTCTATAATCTGCGGAGCCACAACGGGTTGAGGTTAATAAGCTCTGCGCGCATTTAGTTGGACAGATTTCGGTTTTCGCGCCTTGTGTACTATGTTGTAAGAGGGTGGGAGCCACGTAGGATCCGTATGACTTGATTAACAATTGTACAATGAGGAGTTTAAACGTGTGGGAAAATCAATTTTATAAAAGGGGAACAGAAAAGATGAAAACATGTCCTCCCCTGTGCCTTTTGCTGTGACGGGGCAAGAGAGGGCCACATGAATGAAATTCCAACCACTATTCCCGCATTTTCGCCCTCAAAAGCCCCCTTCTGTCCAGGGGGCACGGAGAGGACGGCGGGGCGGGAAATGACAGCGTAGCCATAGATAGATAACATGTCAGTCTAATGGTGATATCTGCAAACTTTGGTTGCTTTGCTGTTGCAATATGCTGCTGTTAGTAACGAAATACAGTATTAAAAGGACTTTCAGACAACATCGATGGTGATATCGACCTGGTGTACCTGCAACTAAGGCAGCGGAATAATAACCTCGAAATACACCTGTTATAAATTTTAGAATTTAGAATTTATATTTGGCTAGTGCCGAGAAGGCACTGTCTAAAAAAACATAGAACCGAAATAAATTTATGACAATGTACAAAAATGTGTAACAATGTAGGCAGAACTTGTCCTGTTATGGCCAAAAAACACTATGTTTTGAAATTAATTGTGAACTGGAAAAAAGCAGTGCAAAAGTCCTTTTTTGAAATTGGAGGCAGAGTTCAATAGGCCTCCATTTTCGTAAAGAGGGTAGAAAAAAATCTGCCAAGGAAAATAATGTAAACGGGTAGAGTAGGTTTTTACTGCAGTAGCATTTCAGAATGAGATAATGAAACTTCGATATCGTTTGTTCTTGATCACTAAAGCGCATGAAACAAAATCTGGCAAAAAGGTGTCAGTGGACGTGAGGCCTCGGCATCTCAGGATCCAGAATTGAATTCTGCTGATGGTAAGTATCCAACGAAACAGGAGCATTATTTACTTTGTACGTCCGAATGACTTCCATAGTTTTAATGAATGGTGGTATAAGGAGACATCATGGTTCTTGCGGAACTAAAGGTGGAGAAAAATAGTTTCAAGAAGGTCCCTTAAATTCCCGATGGTCATTTCTCCGGGTCATGGAGAAAGCTGCTTGGCAAAGCTGAGGAAAATAAAAGGTTAATAGAATCAGTGTTAAGAGAAATGTGCAGTCTTCACTTGAATGCAGAAAGACTAGATAACGACCTAATTTCATTTGGAAAGTTATTCCAAAGAAAGTTATACCTAGGAGCAAAGTATAGAGAGCGTATACATGTGGAAAATGCAGGAGGAGGTATAATTTGTGCTGAATTTCTTAAGTCATAAGATAAACTAACGCGGGTAATGACCTAAAGCAAGGGGAGATTTTAGCTATTATTAAGTCGAAAAAGGAAAAAAAAGCCTGCTTCAAGTCTCCTGACCCAAAGAAATTTTAGCTTCGTCAGATGGCATCTAATTGAGTAGGAAGTATTTGAAAAAGTTGGATACAAGTGTTTTTTGTGAAATGTCTTTGGACAGTTTTCAATTTTTGAACGGTTAGATTCGTTCATTAAACCGAAGAAAGGACAGCAAAATTCAAGAATGGGAAGCCAAAACAAACGACAAATGC
>WEDG01008792.1:0-92336 GCA_017591395.1 Schistocephalus solidus | reverse complement strand
AGGTCTTATTTGCGCTCAGACGTGGGTTTTTGCAGATTGATAAGGAACTCTTCCGAAAAAAACCTACGGGGTATATGTTCGATCTCACTTGGAATATGCCATCAGGCCTGGCGTCCGTGGTTTAAGAAGGATTATCTACAGCTGGAACGAGTGCAGGGCGAGGGGCTACGAAGATGGTCAGAATCTTAGTAATCTGCCTTACGAAGCCAGACTGGTTGAACTTGATTTGTTTCCTCTAAATTACGAGGCAACTACGCGGTGACCTCATCCAAACCTACCGGATTGTCAGAGGCCGCAATTTGTGCCCTAGAATTTTGCTGAATTCTTCGAATTGGCTGGGACGGAACATCTGCGGGGTCATCCCTTTAAACTGCAGAGGAAGTTTGTCCACACGGAAGTCCGTCGGAACGTTTTTCGCAGAGGGGTCGTTGGAGCATGGAACGGACTCCCTGAGGATGTTGTCCTTTCAGAAACTGTTGATTCATTTAAATTCAAACTAGATACTCATTTTCTGAGAAACTATTGTCAATATAATAAAGATTGTGTAAACAGTGGCAGGTTGCGCCTGGCCCACACATATCGATGACCCTACATTTTCATTTGTCAGATATATCACTGTAATCATTTATACTATTGACATTTTTGCATATGAATAGGGAGCTCAAGGGCGAAAGCCTACTTCCCTCAATAAAGTGACTTAAAGTGACTTATGTACAATAGTTTCTCAGCAAATGAGTATCCAGTTTGCATTTAAATGTGCCAACCATTTCTGAAAAAACCACCTCATCAGGGAGTCCATTCCATGCACCAACGACACTCTGCGAAAAGGCGTTCCGACGGACGTCCGTTTTGACCAATTTCTTCTGCAGTTTAAAGGGATGACCCCGCAGATGTTCCATCTCAGCCAATTAGAAGAAGTCAGCAAATTCTAGGGCACAAATGTGGCCTCTGATTATCCGGTAGGTTTTGGATGAGGTCACCGCGTAGTTGCCTGTAATTGAGAGGTAAGAAATCAAGTTCAACTTGTCTGGTTTTGTAAGGCAGATGACTAAGATTAATGACCATCTTCGTAGCCCTCGCCTGTACTCGTTCGAGCTGTAGATAATCCTTCTTAAACCACGGACGCCAGGCCTGGACGGCATATTCCAAGTAAGATCGAACAAATGCTCCGTAGGTTTTTCGGAATAATTCCTTATCAATTTGCACAAATCCACGTCTGAGCGCAATTAAAACTTTTGTTGCGCGTTTAGTTGCCTTTACAAACTGTGAAGATGATTTGAGTGAGAAGTTTAGTAGAACACCGAGGTCCTTCTGTTCCTCAACAATCGAAAGGGGCTGCCCATTGAGAAGGTATTGGTAGGAATCATCCTTCTTACTGGTCTTTCTGGTACGGAATCTTAGGACCACACACTTCCCAACGTTAAAATTTAAGAGCCAATGAGCAGACCAGCTGCTAAGATGGTTGAGACTCTCTTGAAGTGCATGCCTATCGGCATCAGATCTGATGACCCTCCACAATTTAACATCGTCTGCATACATGACGGTGTTGCAACCCAGGTCTTCAACGCAGTCATTGATAAAGACTAAGAAGAGTAATGGTCCTAAGACGGAGCCTTGGGGGGACATCACTTAGAACCGGAGTAGGTGTTGACTTTGAGGTATCGATGCACACAGTTTGAAATCTTGCTGTAAGAAAATCTGCAATCCATGTCAGCAGCATTCCTCTCATTCTAATTTCAGATAATTTATAGATTAGAAGTTTGTGTGGGACACTGTCAAATGCCTTCGTGAAATCAGTATAGATGACGTCAACCCTACCATTTTCATTTAATGCGCGAGTCCACTGCGCTCTTGAGAGCAATAAACTGGAAAGAAAAGAGCGATTTTGTCTGAAGCCATCCTGGAGCTCTGAGAGCAATCGGTTTTCCTCAAGGAACTTCATGGTCGCCTTCTTAATTATCGATTCCATTATTTTACAGCAAATGGAGTTAAGGCTGACAGGCTGATAATTGTTGACATTAGATCGAGCCCCACTCTTGTATATGGGGTATATATTTGTTGCCTTCCATTCGAATGGCAGTTTTCCAGATTCAAAGGACGAATTGAATATATGCGCTAGTGGTTTGGAGAGTTCGCTGGCCAGTTCTTTCAAGAACTTTGCCGGTAAATGGTCCGGACCAGATGACTTCGCTTATTTGAGATTTCGCAGGTCTCGTTCCACGAGAGGTTCCGGGAAGAGTATATATTCAAGCACTGGACCGGCGTCTATAACACCACTGTTGTCGTGGTCAAGCTAAAGTTCCGGTTTATTAGTGAATATCGAGGCAAAGAACTGACCCAAGAGCTCGGCTTTCTCGCAACTTTCAACGATTTCAACACCATTGCCATCCATGAGTACTGCGACTGGGTGCTTGTTTTTATTCGACTAATTATATAATGGAATAGAATTTTAGGTTTATTTTCAGGCTGTTGAATAATTCTTGATTCATAGCTCTTCCTTGCCTGACTAGTCATTTATTTGACAGCATTTTTTTTCTTCTTCTTTAACTGCTTCTTAAGTTCTCTTGTTAACCAGGCAGGGCGACTAGTCTTTTTTGCACCTTCACTGGACAAAAGCCTTAAGTCAGATCGAGTGAAACTTTAAACGATTGCCAGTCATCCTCTGGTTTCCTTTTGAGCCAACAGTCCCATTGTACGGACATCAGTTCTTTCTTCATCGCGTAAAAGTCAGCCTTCCATATATTTCGCTTGCCTTCCGTTCTCTTCTGGCGCTGAGAATAAAGTGAGTTATCCCACATCAGCGTAAAATGGTTACTCTTACCGAGGGGTGCAATAGAATACACTTCCTCAATGTTAGAGAAGTCCTTCGTAAATACTAGGTCCAGGCAATTTCCTCCCTGGTTCTCTCTAAATCTCGTTGGTATGTTAACCTTCTGTGCCAAAGGTTGGTCGAGAGTGAAATCCATTAGCTTGTGGCCGAAGAAAGTTGGTGAACCATCAACAGTCAGATTTACCCAGTCTACTGTATGTTCATGGAAATCTCCAGCAATAAGCACCTCCTGGTGACATGCAACCTCCTTGAGCAAATGGAGGAGTGACTCATCAGCTGCACTTGGAATATTAGGTGGTCTGTAGATCGTCAAGAATTGTAGGTTTTGTGAACAATCCTTTTTAATCTCTATCAAGAGAAATTCATATTCAAGGAAGATGGCATGCGTATACGGCCACTCCACCTCCCTGTTTATTTTCTCGGTCTCTTCGAAATAGTTGGTATCCCTCTATCGAAACCTCGCTTTCCGCGATTTCGGCTTTGAGCCAAGTTTCTGTAATGGCCACGACATCGTCTGACACTAGTGCTTTGAGTTATTCTACTTCCGAAAGGAGACTCTGAGCATTTGTATACAAAAATCTCAATTTAGATAGGGTAACTCCTCTATATAGACTTCTGCTCATTTCGTGCGTTTGAATGCTAGAGTCTGTCAGTGCTTTCCGAGATGAACTGGTTTCCATCCCGCCCACACTGATTTCTGGTAAGTGGTCATCCTCTGAGTTCTGGAGAGCATTCCTTTTATTATTCAAGCTCTGTGCAGTTGGGTACTTCGTATTTAGTGTCCCCCATCTGTGTGAGGACCCGCCTTTATGATGTACGGTGTCTGCCACAAGAAAGACCTCTTCTTCAGTTTTATTTTCCCATCCTTTATTTGGAGCCATTTTTCCCTTGTTCTGTTCTCCTTTTCAGTTCTGTTCTCAGCATCCTCATTTTGTGCCGTTCCGTCGGTTCGTAATCCGGCTGAAAAAACCTATCCCTGTGTGAGTTACGGAGAGCCGGTCTCCGTTCTATTAGTCGTGAAGCCTGAAGATCATTTTCAAGAATGATTTTAAGAGGCCTGGGTGATTAAAGTTGATGTGATGCGTCAGGACGAGCAACGATTCCCTTACTTGACTGTAAAAAAATTTGTTACAGACGATTTGGGCAAAGCAGAATTGTTTAATTCGTTTTTTGCCAACCACTTTACCACTGAAACTAGCCCCACTCCCACAATTCCTCTGCTTTCAAATTCACTTCTAACAACTATTAATTTCTCGCCTTCATATATTCAAAAAAAAAGCTCACCTAAAAAATTCACATTCGGTTGGAACTGATAACATTCCAAACTCACTTATTTAACAGTTAAGGGATTTTCCACCTTTACTAAGCTAGTTATTCTCAGTATTTCTCGAAAATGGATTCTTCCCCGATTATTGGAAAACTTCTATTATAATACCAGTTTTTAAATCTGGTTCCCGCTCGGACATTTATAACTATCGCGGTGTTCATAAAACGCCCTCTCTTGCTTAACTCTTCGAAAAACTAATTGCAAAACAAATCACGGATTTTTGCATAAGCAATCAAATTATCAACTTTTCCCCACACGGCTTCTTACCGGACCACTCTTGTGAAATCTGCCACATGTCTTTTCTAAATCTACTAACCTCTCTTCGTAATGATTATCTCTCTGTGGTAGTTATCTATTTTGATCCTAGTAAGGCATTCGATAAAGTGCCTCATAAACGACTTCTAGCTTAACTAGAAGCTATAGGATTTCGTAGTCCCCTTACTGACTTTATAAGATCATACCTAAATGAGCGAAAGCAAAACGTTTTAGCAGGGTCCTCATACTCAAGTGCTACCCCGATTGTTAGTGGTCCTTCAAGGTACCATATTAGGTCCTTTGTTGTTCTTACTGTATATAAATGATATTTCATCGATAGTTAAACATTCTCAATCTTCTATTTATGCTGATGACCTCAAATGCGTGTATTCCTTCTCTAACTCTACAACCGAACGGTGCATAGAACAAATTCATTCAGACTTAGACACTCTTTCGGCCTGGAGCTCCACATGGCTAATGGAGTTCTCACCTACTAAGTGTCGCTACATGAGTTTAGGGCCTGTAAGGCTGCCGCAACCTCTTATTTTTGAAGGTTGCCCTATGATTGTATGTTCCTCCATCAAGGACTTGGGCTAAAGCTACACCAATAAATTAGATCTTTCGCCTCATGCCGATAGAATTACGGCCAAAGCTGCTCAGATTTGCGGCTTTATTTCTTATAATTTCTACCTTCCTGAAATTAAATTAAGACTTTATCGTATGTTTGTACTTCCCATTCTTGAATTTTGCTGTCCTTTCTTCGGTTTATTGAACGAATCTAGCCGTTAAAAAATTGAAATGTCCAAAGACATTTTACAAAAAAACTCCTGTATCCGACTATTTCAAATACTACCTACTCAACTAGATGCCAGCTGACGAAGCTAAAATTTATTTGGGTCAGGAGACTGCAAGCAGGCTTTTGTCTCCTTTTTCGACTAAATACCAGTTCAACTCTCCCCAAGCTTTCTGTCATTACCCCCGCTAGTCTTCCTTATAACCTAAGAAATTTTTCACGAATTATAACTGCCCCTGCATCCACCACGTGTCAACGCTCTCACTTCTTTGCTTCTAGGTATAGTTTGCTTTAGAATAACTTGCCAATTGAAATTTGGTCGTTAACTAGTCTATCTGCATTCAAGCGAAGACTGCACATTTATCTTAACACTGATTCTATTAACCTTTTATTTTCCTCATCTTTTCCCAGTAGCTTTCCCCATGACTCGGAGAAAGGACCATTAGGAATTTAAGTGACCCTCTTGAAACTATATTTTTGCAACCTCGAGTCGCCCATGAACTATGATGTCTCCTTATATCACCAGTCATTAAATAAATTAATAAATTATATATTTAAGGCCCAGAGGGCCCCATCATTACAAACTTAGTATCCTGGTTTAAATAAATACAAAGTGGGTAATTGCTGCACTATGTGAACATCCATATGAACAGCAGAAATGCGTAGTATGGTAAGCATATCCGATTCAGAACGATTTTCCATTTTTAAAACAAAAGTCAACAATCTTTGACATAAACGGTAAACTGGAAAAGAAACAGTAAAAAAACTCCTAGGGTTTAATTGGAGGCAGAGTTGAGCGAGCCGCCAATTTAAACAAAATCTAGAAGAAAAAACTGCTTCACTAAAAAATTAATAGCTTAATGCAACGGGATAGTATTGTGATGTTGCTGACAACGTTTGAGGGTTCGGAACGCTCCTTGTCGCGTGAGAGATAATAAAGCAGTCAGAGGTACTGTTTATAAACACCAATGGCGGTGAGAGAGGAGGAACTCATCGTACACAACAGGGTCAAAACGACGAGGGTACAGTAGAGTTCACGAGATCATCATCGAGATGCGACCTTGCTGACTGCATAGTTCACCACCAAAGAGGCGTAACCATCAGAACCCTCCTTGAACATCAACTGAACCTGGAGACCATCGTTGGGGTTGCAAAATCGGAGGAAAGTATCAAGGTTGTCAAGTAAGGCGATGCTAGTTTAAAAGGATGGGACGAAAAAGTGAATGCAAAGAGTGAATGCAAATTAAGTCATACTGACGTACACACTTTTAAATGCTGCCGTTTCGTTGGATACTTACCGTCATCAGAATTCAATTCTAGATCGAAAGATGCTGAGGCCTCAAGTTCACTGGCGCCTTTTTGCGAGATTTGGTTTCATGCGCTATAGTGATCAAGAACGAACCATATCGACGTTTCAATATCTCATTCTGAAATGCTACTGCAGTATTAGCCTACTCGTCCACCTAACCTTATTTTCCTAAGTTATTTATTTTTCTCCTACCTTCTATTCGAATATGGAGGCCTAATGAACTCTGCCTCCATTTTCATGGAAGGAGTTTTCGTCACTGCCTCTTTTCTAGTTCACTTTTAATTTCAAAACATCACTAACTGTTGACCTAACAGGACAATTTCTGCCTTCATTATTAAATATTTGAACATTTTATCTGTATATATTGTCATAATTTTATTTCGTTATTAATGTTTGTTAGACAGTGCCTTGTCGGCGCTAACCAAATATAAATTCTAAATGAATTCTAAACTCTTAAGGAGTTACACGTTTTCATGTTAAATGGTATACACCAGTCATTTGATCATTGATCAAGTCGGTTTACGATATTTTTGATACATCTGTTTTTTATCTTTATGTCGGATGATACTTAGGATTTTGATATTCTCGGCAAACATGGTGACAGCACAATCCAGTTCATTGACGCAGTCGTTGACATATATAATGAACAGAGTAGGGCCAAGGACGGAATCTTTGGGAGCATCACTCTCAACCGCAACCTTCGCAGACTGCTGGTCATAGGCATGGACAGTTTAAGCGCGGCCAAATAGGAAGCTTTGTATCCACATCAGAAGCTTACCCTTTATTCCTATATGGCTGAGTTTATACAGAAGGCGATTGTGGGGCACGCTATTGGAGGCTTTCTCGTAGTCGATATAGAATGCATGCACCATGTTCCCTCTATCTACTGCTTTTATCCAACGTTCTAAAGAGTAGAGCCGGTTTTTCACACAGGACCTGCCCCTATTAAAACAATACTTCAAATCTGAAAGAGGAGTTTTTTGTTCAATTTTGCAGAAAATGGAAATACGTCTGACTGACCTGGAGTTGTATGTGAAGACCGGACTGCCGCCCCTATATAGTGGTGTGATTGGCGCTAATTTCCAATTGGCTGGTAGACAACCAGTCTCGAAGAATGCAGGGAAGATCATAGAGAGCGGTTTTTCTAACTCACAGGCGAGTTTCTTCAACAATTTCGCCGGTACCTCATCGGGACCTGATGATTTGTCTCCTATAACTCTAGCAGCTCATTTAGAACCATCACTTCGGTGAATTGAATGGCTTCAATTATCGCGGCCTCTTCTAAATCCCTCCCGGGCGGACTAAATTCAGTTTCCGTAGTAAAAACAAACTGGAAAAGTCGGAAAGACTATCAGCTTTTGCCTCATTTTCACTGAGATTTCTACCCTCAGCAGTCCTAAGAAGGCGTATTGGACCTTTGGTTCTTGTGCTCTTTCTAACGAGATCGTAGAAAAATGTCAGGTTCTCCTTGTCAAAGTTCATCAAATGCGCTGCAAATTCCGGTCTGGTTTTGATAATAAATCCCTTGGCCCGATTAATTTTAAGTTTACATATACTTGTGGATGCGGGGCTTCTCTCTGTAAGAGATTTATTTCACAGCCTCCGCTTTTTGTTTAATTCACTTTTTAAGGCCTGTGTACGTCATCCGGATCTGTCTGTCAACCTCTTACGTGAACGTTTGCGATGAGCTTGTGCATTATACCTGGGAACTGTTCCCAGTCCTCGTTTGTGTTTCCAGACATGGTAGCTTTCCACTCAATGTGTTTTATTTCAGATTTCATCTGGCCGGAAGCACCGCACCAAATGTATCTTCTGAATACCATGGGTCTCTCAAGTACAATACAAATATGAAGACTATAGGACTGCATTGAAAGTTTCTTACCGTTGAACTCTTCTTGCTCCTAATCCATTTTCACCTTTTTTAGCGATCAGTTCAACTAAGTATACTTAGTCGGCAGACTCTACACCGGAATCGACTGCGCTTGCATCTGATTGGGAGTGCCTATCCCTTCGAATCGACTGCAGACGTTTCTACCTCTGTCAAATAAATACTCTCGAACGTCAATAACAGACTAGTCTTGACCCTAACCATTCTTACCCTGATAAATTCATCCCCATCCTGTATAGCTGTTGTATTTTCAAATTTTGTTATTTCTAAACATTGGAAAACAGGTTCATTTACTTAAAACAAACTCGTCATTTTGAACACTTCTATTTAAGCAAACAAACAGAAAAGCTAATGTGGTTAATGAAAAGAGGAGTTTGTTTTAGGTTTGTTCCTGTGTTCTAAGGATTTGACGGCACCCAAGCAGTGCCAAATCAATAAACCTATTTATTGAAAAGATTGATCACTCCCAAAGCAGGAAGATATAGTCACCTTTACCGAGAGGGGTTAGACTTGAAACCTCGTCTCTGCTGTCCTGTGATTTTGTGAGGCCAAAATCAAGATAATTGATTTGTTGACCGTCACGCACTCTGGTTGGAAACGTGATGCATTGAGTAAGAAATAGCTTAAGCGTTATGTTTAGAAGGCGCCAATTAAAGGCCAGCTCTGAGGTTCGTGCGTAGGCCGAGCTCTAGTCAATGTGAGGCGCAATAAAGTTCCCCATTTTTCGGATATCGGACTGTGTATAAAGCTTTTCTAGTGCCCCTAGAAGATAAGCATCAGCCGTAGGATCCAAGCTAGGCGGTCTATAGACTGTCTGGATATCGAGGCATGGTGAACCCGGTTCTCTTATAGACAGCTGGATCGTCTTGGAAGTACACGACAAAGTATCGTAAGCTCAATCAGTGTATCTATCTGCCAATTTTATGGAAAAAGGTTTAAGGCTAGTATCTGGAACCCTTTTCTGAGCAATGCAATGGTTAGTATGTTACGGGTATTATTCCAGAAGTGGCTCTGCTATAAAGAAAGCAAATTTGGAATAGAATTAATCGTTGTTCTTGTCAACATTGACAATAAAACATGTTTAAATACTTATTTATATCAATGTTTCCGTTTCTGTGCCTTCAAATAAATCATTGTTCACTTTTTATCCCATGACAATGCCCTTCCGGGTACTCAAGTAAAACATCTATCTAACGCTTTCCTTTTTTAATATCAGTTTTTGTAAGCCTGGCTTGGCTTTTTTGCTTTATTGAATGCAATGGTTAAGCTTTTTTCACTGCGCCCACTCCTGCATCAGACACCTGACCGGCTCAGGTGGTGGTCTTATTTTGGGGGTGGAGGAGAGATTTGGGTCGATGGCATATCCCATTTAATTCAGTATAATTCAGTATATATAAGGGAGATAGGCAGAGCCTTTGAAAACCCTATTTACAGATAGACGCTAGCAAAACAAGCAAATGTTACATGGCGATAGTCGTTTTAGTATATCAGTCATTGCTGTCGACTAAATATATGTTCATCAAGTAAAAATGATTCAAGTCTTCTTTTAAACATTTCAACGCTTTCAGCCTGAACAACTGAGGCTGGCAGCTTGTTCCATTCGTCAATCACCCGTTGGGAAAAGAAGTTGGCCCGTACTTCAAGTTTGGCGTGATTTCTTTTCAGTTTGTATTGGTGACCTCGGAGACTTGTCATGTTTGCCAATTCAAAAAGTTGGCCATCTGAAGAGCACAATCAACTCCTCTGACCAGTTTTGAAGACTAAGATCATATCCCCTCTGTATTGCCTATAAGAGAGGAAAAAATTTTAAGTCTTTCTAGGCGGCCCTCATAGGGTAGGCATTCCAATCCGCTGACTAGTTTCGTTGCCCTCCGTTGAACTTTCTCCAGCAGAGCGTAGTCATGTTTCGTCCAAGGGCGCCACGCCTGAACGCAATATTCCAACACCGGCCGGATAAATGTTCCATAAACGCGCCCAAAAAGCTCTTCGTCAAAATTAACGAAGGACCTCCTGATTGCGCCTCACTATAAACAATCTGACTCCCTTGAAACTATTGTGGAGCGCTAAGACCCGTGGCGTGGAAGGTTGCTAACTGATGGGATAACTTGAAGGGCATGGTCAGCCCAGTGTGTGTTTATGCGGAGTGGCTGACTAGCGAACTGAGAGTCAGGCTGCAATGGGTTCTTCTTAATAATATAATGATTTATACAATAATAATATAATGTGCCTTCTATGGCACTAATACTCCGTAAGATATGAACCAAACGTGGCGGCCCACTTAAGGGCTGCACCGGCCGCGCCAGACACTTGCACCCTCTCCCGCCTTCGGTCTTCTTGACTCTGTCAGGACACCTGGCTCAGTTAGGGGAAGGGAAGCGAGTGCGGCAGCTGCAGCACAGGTCTTATATCAATTAAAACTAATCCATCCAGATCAAGGTGTCTTTTCTGTGGCTAAAACGCCTAACAATAGGGACTGGGTCTCCCAACGAAACGATCATTGAAGATCCTCTCCACAAATGTACAAATATTGTTTAATAAGCTAGATGAACGTAGAAATGCAGTTGATGAAATTTAATCTCAAATTATGACTTTCATTGAAACGTGGCTTTCCACAGACATTAATGATTCCAACATATCCCTTAGAGGATGGCAAATTTTCAGGAGGGATAGACCAAGTTGAGGAGGAGGAGGAGGAGGAGTCATAGTTTATGACAATCACACACTGACCCCTATGGCTTGCATACATATTCCAGTATGTGATTTGGAAATCTTAAGCATTACTATATCTGCTAAGTATTCCAGACCACTGACGATATAATTTGCGTACCGTTCGCCTGTTCACACTTCCGATCGGGATCTCATTCTCATAACGGAACTGTACAAAGCCAGCAACATATGAGCTTAAATGATAACTTTTTTGACTCATTGGAATGGCAGCATCTATCCTCCATGAGCGAAGTTGCAAGTTTTTGTGACTTCATGTAGGTCGTTTCAAATAACATTCAAAATTTCCAAGTCCTACGCTTCAGAATCCACCGTTGCCCAATTTCTTTTAGGAAGACTAAAGAAATTGAGGAAAAAGTTAAGAGATCAATTTACTAGTTCTTTATCTGTGCATCTAAGGATCGCAGACATTTTTGAATTAGCCTCTAAGATTTTTTTCTTGTACGTGACAGACAGAGGGAATCTTGCGCACTCAGCAAGCCAAACTATGCAAAATCTGTTCCTTAACTGGTCAGTCATCAATCCTCCACTAAACGACGATATGAAATTCCTCCATTACTATATGAAGATAAGAACTTCGTTCTTGACGACTCTGACAAGACAGAATTGTTAAGTGCTTTCTTTGCAAATTATCAAACGATGGAATCAGAACCAGTTCCGACGTTTCAGCCATTCTCATTAAATTTTATCAGAATGATTGATTTCTCCTTATTATTAATTCGTTGGCAAATAATTCGTCTAAAAAACTCGCGCTCTCCTGGGACTAACGGTATGCAAACTCAGTTATCAAGAGCGTGCAAAGCTTACCCCGATTGTTTAGCCATCTATTCTCAGTAAATATTTTAAATGGATTCTTTCCTGACTCATGGAAGACATCTATTATTCTTTCTGTCTTCAAGGCGGGATCTCGTTTGGACGCAAATAATTATCAAGGCGTTCATAATAACCCGGCTCTACCAAAACATCATGAAAGAATGATTTATAATTAAATTCTTGACTATTGCCTAGAAGATAAGCTTTAAAGTAACTCGCAATATGGTTTTATACCTGAGAGATTATGCGAAGTGTGTCACTTAGCTTTTCTGAACCTTGTCTTTTCCCTTCGTTATGAGCAGCAGTCAATGGTTGCGATGTAATTTGACCGGAGCAAAGCATTTGACAAAGAACCGCACAGACATCTTCTGGCGAAACTGGAAGCCCTCGGCAACCGGCCCCCTCTCCTTGACTTCATTGGTTCCTTCTTGTCTAACCGCAGCCAGAAGGTCGTAGTAGGTAATAGCTACTCGAGGCCTCAGCCAATCACTAGTGGCGTTTTTCAAGGCACGGTTCTAGGTCCCCTTCTCTTCATTCTGTACGTAAACGAAATTTCAACTGTACTCAAAATTTCACAAGATTTCGTTTCTGCTGATTATCTCACGTGCCTGTACTCATTTTCTAAAGACATCGCCAATAGTTGCGTTTATAATATCAACAATGATCTACTTATGTTTTCACGTTAGAGCTCTAGTTTGCAGATGGAATTTTTTCAATCCAATAGTAGTTTCATGTGTTTTAGCCCCGCCAAGCTTCCTGGACTTCTAGTATTTCAAAATTATACACTTTTAAAATGATCAATCATAAGAGATTTAGGTCTAAACTACGCGAATAGGCTAGCATTATCGCCTCATGCAGATCGAATTTCTGCAAAGGCTGCATAGATATGTAAGTTTCTGTCAGTGGTTTATTCCTTCCGGAAATAAAGTTATCACTGTACCACATATTTTTTCTTCCCATCCTAGATTACTGCTGTCCCCTCAATGGGCTGATGAACGCCTTTGACCGCAGTAAGATTGAAAACGTTCAGAGACTTTTTACTGGAAGACTATTTTCTCTTCCTGGATCCAGTATCTCTTATACGGATAGATGCCAGTTAGCAAGTAAGAATACTCGAAGCCGATCTCTGCTTCCATTTTCGCGTTAACTCTAGACCAAATCTCCCATGAATTAACGCTCTCAATTCGGTTGATCAACCTTATGCCACTTGTAATTCCTCCATGAACCTTTCACCACCCCTTAGCTCCAAAACAAACCATTCTCAGCTTATTGCATCCAAAGATGTTTTCATCTGGAATAATCTTCCACACGAAATTAGGTAAAGATAAGTGAAGGGTTTATTTTCACCATATTTCTTGCCCCTAGCAGTAAACTTTCTATTAATTGTTAGATAAAAAAAGTTCTTTTTACTACCCCATATTACTTGTGCCAGCCCAAATATTCAATTGGATTAATTAGTTGTACTTTGCATAAGTGTGGTTTGAAATTGTGCTCGGTTCGACCTTTTCTATTTACTGTATGAAATCAGGTGCAATTTTGAGCCTTTTTAAGGTTACTCTTGTAAATTATTAACCCACTTTTTTCTATTAAGTAAACCGAAATTCCGTCTGGTCGTTTACGATGTCCCGCAAGCGACTCGCAAAAAGACGCATGGTTGCAGCTTCCCCTCCATCCTTGAGCAATAGAGTAATGGAAGGGGACCTATCCAGTGTATGAGAGACTTCGCAGCCTTCTATAGATATTATCAACTCTAAAATCCCTTTGGTAAATCTTTTACCTCTTGATCCTCTGATTGCTCAAGCCTACACCTCATCCTGCTATAATCGATCGTTGTCTGACGGCATAGTAGATTTTTTGCTTAAAGGAACTATAACCAATAACTTCGACACAGTTATCCAGCAGGTTTTTCAAGTCATTGGGATACTCAGATCCGAACCCGAAGAACGGATAAAACGCAAGCATAATTTTATGCTCCGTTATATGCTCCTTTATAAAATGTATGTCAGACCTAGTCTGGAATACTGCTCGTTTCTATTTAGCCTCCTGCACGCGAGTGAACGAAGGAAGATAGAATCAGTCCAACACTTCTTTACTAAAAGAGTTTTCACTTCAGATCACAGAAACCTGTCCTACCAACAACGCTGTGAGCTTACAAGCCTCGACCCGTTGTGGCTTCGTAGATTACAGAAGGGACTATTTTTACTGTTCAAGCTTTTAAACGGTTTTACATTTAACCCCCTTACATCCCTGAGGCAGCTCGATCACTGTCGGCGCACCAATCACAGAGATGTATTCTTATTTCTTTCTTTGGCACGCACCGTTAAATACCGTCAGTTTTTTTCGGTAAACGCTATAGCAATCTGGAATAAACTACCCAGAAGTATTAAAATTCAGCAAAACTATCCTTTGTTTACGAGAGCTGTCACTAGTTTTCTACATTCAGGACACCTTCCGCGAATTTTTGGGTGCTGATTCTCTGGAAGCTCTTTTTCCGTTCTGATGGCGTCCACGGACTCTGAATCCTATGCCGGACTTCATGCTGAAGGCAATGTTGCTGGCTCTGCAGTCCGTAATTGGGTTATTCCTCAGTCTACAGCTAGCAGCCGCTCGCCGGCATACTTGCTGCTAGTACAGAAGACCAGATCCACAACACCGAAAGGAGAAGTACTACACTGTGCACCTGTGTCAACACTTCCCTGTCCTAAACTTTAATCTGTTCAACAAGCTGCAGTTTTTTCTCCTGAAAATACCTTAAAGAACGATCAGGAGTTTTTTTTCACTGTCAGCTGGACCCCCTACTGTATATATCCCTTTTGACCTTGCCTGTAAACTGGCAATAAATAAATAAATAAATAATATTCCAAGTTACATATCTGCTTTCGATGGGGCGCCTTTGTTTCTGGAAAGCTGTGGCTTGGGGTTCAGAGTCGCGTACGCTAAGTGACTGCGCTTGCTCATTCGTAATGCCCCCATATTTGTCACTATCTTTTCGTTGATAGAAGTCGACTTCATACTGTCTTGGAAGGAGATTAGTAGAGAATTTTGTCGAAAATTGTATTCCTCAGTTTCCCCTGACGTCACTCCAATGCAGAAAAATTTGCAAAAATTTAACTTGTTGACAAGCAACAGAGAAATGACTATCTCTGTTGCCATGTTGAACAAGTTGCCTCCAATGTCACCTACGGCCTCGCCGTCTGAATCCCCAGCTAGCTCTGCACGGAAACCGACCTTGATTAATCTTTTGGGATCCCAAGACAACGGTTCTTCTCTTATTTGTTCTCAAGACTGCAGTACTTATCCTATTACCACACCCATACCAAGTTTAACAGCTACTTCTGGTAAACCAACACAGATTTTGAGGTCAAAGACAAGTCTGGCTAGATTCTCAACCACTCAAAAACCGCAAAACTTTTAGCCTCTTTACGAAAACTACTCCTTTACGACCGTCTTTTTCTCCCGAAAACATCCCCATCCTACCTACATCGAATTTCCAGCTTCCACCAAGGCCTCATACTGAGGCTGATAAACGAAACCTACAAGCATTCTTGCCAAAAAAATAGTGCTTCTGTGCCCCTCGCAGCAGTGCATAACCCACCTTGCAGCCAATTTTCTCCGCGGTCGTTTCCCCAGTTGTCTATTAATACGAAGGGTCCTGCTGGATTACTAGACTCAGCTGACCTTCGGTGTCACTTTACTAGGAATACTTTGTAGTATCCTGTCCAGGGAATTCCCGGGCAAACCCCAATAGCTAGCGGTTGTGCTCAGATCCCCTGTCTGTCACTTTTACCTCCATATATTACTCCCTTCACCCTCATCAGGCGCGAACGATCCCACAACTTTTTTTCCAGAGCAGGGCGGAAGCACCCGCCCTATCTTCAGTGGCCCGTCAACCACTGGATTATTTAGCTACTCTCCCTCAAAAACAACTAGGTTGTCCACTTAAACGAATCGTTCTAAATGTCAGATCCTTGCTCAATAAAATGCCCCTGCTTCAGACTCTAGTCTTTGTTTACTGTCCAGATATTGATATAGTAACTGAAGCAAGGGCAACACCTTCCGTATCCGACCACGAACTCTCTCTTATAGGTTATACTTGTACTCGAAATGATCGCCTTGACAGCCGTGGTGGAGGAAGATGTATCTATGTTAAGCAAGCAGTGGCATTTCGGACTTTAGACCATCGACAATTTACTGCGTTTGATGACAGCTGTTGGCTTCAAATTACCCTAAAAAATAGAAAATCTTTACTCATTGGCAGTGTCTATCACACGCCCAATACCAGTGAGGATTTCGATCTTTGTCTCTCACAAGCATTACTCGTGACAGCTGACTTAAATTTCAAGCATTGCTTAATTGCAGGTGATTTCAACCTTCCTGAAATTCAATGGTTTCCGGTCACTTCCGGCCCCATAAAGTTCGAGGACTTACTTGAGGCCGTAGATATCGGCATGTGGACTCAGGTTGTTGACTTCCCTATGCGAGGATCAAGAATACTTGCTAGCATCACCAAATCTTGACAACCTTGCTAATTTCCTCCGATTTCGAAACCCTGACGATGGTCTCCAGAATCTGTTGCTGATCGTGGCGGGTTCTGATTTTTTCGCCACCTTGTTGGTCGGCTATGCAGTCAGCAAGGTCGCATTTCGGTGATGATCTCGGGACGTTTACTTTCCCCTCTTCATTTCAACTCTGTTGCCTACGATGAGGTTCTCCTTTCTCACCTCCCAGATGGTGCAAACAGTAGCTCTGGTTGTTATATGATCTCTTCCTCGACGAGGAGTGTTCCAAATACTGATGCGTTGTCAGCAACATCACATTACTATCCCACAGCATCATACCAATCCCATCAACGCAAGCTATTATTTTTTATACAAACTGTTTTTTTCTCCTAGTTGCTCTTTTTAAATTGGCGGATCGTCGAACACCACCCCCGATTTAATCCTAGGAGTTTTTTTCAAAACTGCTTCTTTCCTAGTCCATCGTATATTACAAAGATTGTTGACTACTGTTTTAAAAAAGGAAAATTCCTACCATACTACTCATTTCTGCTGTTCATACGGCTGTTTACATAGTACAGCATTTATCCACTTTGTATTTATTTATTTTGCGATACTAAGTTTGTAATGTTGAGGCCCTCTGGGTCTTAAATATACAATTTACTTATTTATTTATATAGATGTCCTCATCGTTGGGGATTTTAACGCTCCTGCTATTGATTGGAAAACATGGATTGTGCAAGGAATGCCAGATAACTTCAACCACAAACGATTACAATGGAGTGTTATCGAATGTGACGCCGACAGACAGGCAATTCAAGATAATTTAAACCGACTAAGCAGTTGGTCTGCTCGCTGGCTCTCATAATTTTATGTTGGAAAGTGCGTGGTCCTAAGACTCCGTACCAGAAGGACCAGTGAGGAGGATGATTCCTTCCAATACCTTCTCAATGGGCAGCCACTTCAAATGTGCAGGAATAAAAAGGACCTCAGTGTTCTCATAACCTCCTCACTTAAACCATCTTTACAGTGCGTAAAGGCAGTTAAACGCGCGACGCGGGTGCTATTTTCTCTGAGACGAGGATTTGTCCAGCTTTATAAGGATCTATTTGGAATGAACTACGGAGTGTTCGTTCGGCCACACTTGGAATATGCTGTTCAGACCTGGCGTCCGTGTTTTTAAAAGTATTATCACCAGCTGGAAAGAGTACAGGCGAGGGCTACAACAATGGTCAAGTAGCTTACTTATTTATAATTAAGAATCTTTTTTAGAATTTATATGTGGTTAGCGCCGGCAAGGCACTATCTAAACAAACATTAGTAACCAAATAGAACTATGACAATGTGTGCAGATAAAATGTACAAATGTTTAATAATGAAGCCAGAACTTGTCAATACGTAAGTTCGGTGGAACGCTTTCTAGCAGAGAGTTGTTTGCTCCTGGAACGGACTGCCTGGTGCAGTAGTCCTCTCAGATACTTTGCAGCATTTAAATGCAAGCTAGATACTCATAGACTGAAAAAAAGTTCTGTACGCACAGTCAAAATTTTCTCAGTGGCAGGAGTTTTTGCCTTGCTCACACAAACCGATGACTTCAAATTTAAACTTATCAGACTTGTTGTAAAATTTGATTATATTGCAATTTTTTGTTGTAAATATGGAGCTAAAGGGCGAAAGCCTTATCCCCTCAATAAAGTGCATTGACTTAAAGTGACTTATTTGCATAGATGGCAGAGATCGAAATGGGGAGTTCGTTTTAAGTGAAATACCATCCTTCCAAGGTTAAATACTATCATGATAAGAAATAAAGCAGCTATAAAGAAGGCATGAAAATGATTCACGGCAAAAAATTTTGGGTCAGAATAATCTGTTAGGCAATTTGGAGAGTATTCATTCGATTGCGGTAGAAAAAGCTGCTGTCGATTTGAAGGGTTAATCGCTTCAAATCAGATTCAAGTACAGTCGATTCTGGTGTGCAGTTGGCCCACCAAATGGACATTATTTTAGTGATCACTAAAAAGGTGGAAATTTATTAAGGGCAAGTAGCCCTTTTTTCTAAATTCTTTCAGATCTTCTTCACCGGAGAGCCTCATACTTTTGCTGCTATTCCACCCTTTTGTCAACAAATGTTTCCACCTTCTCCTTTCCCGTTCCTCATCCGCCGTCTCTGAGGATCTAGACGTTTTATCGACCATAGCTTGGGACGAATTACTCCGTATAAAGCCTGCTAAGTCGCCTGGGTGGTATATAATTCCTGCATTAGCACTAATAGAACTTGCTTAAGAACTGTGTGAATTACTGTCCATCATATTTCAAAAGTCCTTTGGAGAAAGCAAGCTCCCGGAAGAATGGAAGTGTGCATTCCTAGTCCCGATCTATAAAGTTGGTTCACGAATAGACTGCGAAAATTATCGCCCTCTCAGTTTAACTTGCATAGCGTGTAAAATAATGGAGCGTTTTATCAGAAGGCATTTATTAGGCTATCTGGAAAACAACCAAATCTTATGGATGTCCAACAAAGCTTCCGTCTTCGATGTTCCTGTCTCACGAGTACTCCTCAGTCGAACGAGAAATGGACAAAGGCCACAGATAGGGGTTATCCAGTAGGTTGCATATTTTTTGACGTAAAGAATGCCTTTGATTGCAAACCAAATAGGCTTCTGTTACAGAAGATTTGGGTTGCAGATATTAGAGGAAAAATTCCAATTGGAGTAAGAGGTTCATGTCTTTCACAGTGCAGAGCTTTGGTGTTGGAAACTCTAACTCTGAATGGGTAAAAGTGAAAAGTTGTGTCCCACAGTGTTCTGTTTTGGGTCCGCTTCTCCTCCTTATCTACGTGAATGAATGTCCCAATGACTAAGATTTTGTAGCTGTCATGTTTGCAGATGACATTAAAATATAAACTGAATTCAGCTGCGCTGACGATGCCAAATGGTGACGATTGGATATCGACAACCTAAGTGCCTGGTCGGCCAGGTGCCTTCTAAAGTTTAATATATCCAAGTGTGTGATTCTATAAATAATCGCCCGGTGAAAAATATCTCGGAAACACCAGTACATTATTAACGGCACTGCATAAAAAGAGGTAGAATCACACAAAGATATGGGTATGTGGACAACTGGGAATTTGTTGCCCTCAAAACACTGTAAGAAAGCATTCCAGAAGGCAACATGTAAGCTGCATTGGATCAAGACGTGCGTTGAAAATATTCCCCCACCCCTAATCTCTTCGGAAACGTGTTTCGCGTCTTCGTGGAACAACATTTTGTTTATGGAATATCAGCCTGAACCCCGTGGATGCAGAACGTTTTTGACCTTCTCGAACAGAGAGAGTGAGCTATACTTTATTTTGAAAGTAAAATTCCAAAACTTTCAGCAAAAATTGTCCTCCATTCACCGTGAATAAGATTGGCAACATAAACCACACAACACTGGAAGATCACAAATGAATGGCCGAAGAATGCATACACTGACATCATGAAGAATCGTCCTTAAATGCGTCAAAAATATTGACCAATTCGGACTTCTTTTGCCAGCGTCATGCACTTGATGACCTCATTTTGTTGATCGAATACACAAATGGGTTTAAAATTCGGTATAAAATGGGTAAAATAGGCCAACCGACATGCATATAAGAGCATTTAAATGCGAATGGAGAGCAGAATAGATGGTGGCTCAATTTAACAAGCCAGCAACGGAGAGCAACGAAGATGGTCGGCCGTCGTAAGGCTTTACCGTACCAAGAGATATTGAAAAAGCTTGAATTATTTCCTCTTTCTTACAGGCACTTACGGTGTAGTCTGTTCTGGATAATCCGGATTATCCGGGGCCGTGATTACTTCCTGAGAGCGGAGGATTTCGTCATGATTACCTGCACAACGCACCTGCGTGGTCATCCTAACAAGATCAAGAGTGAACGCATGCGATTGAACTCCAGAAAGTTTTTCTTTAGCTAGATTGTACGACCTTAAAACTCGTCATCAAGCGAAACGTTTACCACAGACAGCATTTCTGATTTTAAAGAAGGCTTGATGGCATGATATCTGACTAAAAACGACTCTCACAACAGGATTAATTAAATTTTTAGGGCTCGACCTTTCTTCCAGAAGGTTTCGCATATAACCGCGAAAACGCCTTCAAATTTATGTTGTGCTTGGACTCGAAAACATTCAAATTTTCACAATTTGATATTGTCTGTACATATGCAATGATAACGGTGTATTAGTAGGGTCACCAAAGGCAATGCTGGTAACCCTTCAAAACACAAATATATATTTAATTCAACGTCCGTGCAGCACCCTGCTCTGGAGAATATGACGGACATCGCCGAACGTGACGGCAAAATGTCATTAGTTTTTTGCCAGTCGCTTGATTTATTGGGAGGTCTGAAATTTAACGTGCATATTCTTTCGTCGATGTTTTCTACATCAGTTTAGACTGCTGTTAATTTTCTTTCTACAGGGTAAGGTGTACACACCACTCTCTTCACTGACTTGTGTTTATCCATTGTTCGCCGAATTATATCAAGAACAAGCGAACTTTCAGCAAGCTTGGTTACTTTTCCAACATTTTTAAGTTCATATCTACGCTTGGTGACAAATGATTGACTACTTACATGTGATGTAACGGAATTATATCTTAACAAAACTCTGTAGCAACTGACAGCGAACAAGAACTGCTGCCTTTTCTCTCGCACTTCAAGTAAACATTTCCTCTTAGCAATCTAGGATGTAACTTTGAGTTTATCTCTCGTTACTCCTTCAGAATTTGAGTCTGTCCCGCTTCGGTGATTTTGTATTGAAACCGTCGATTTGGAATAAAACGTCTGTGTCACCTGCTGAGGTCTTATGCCTTTATATAATTGTTGATCCGTTTTCAAAGCTAGTTTTCTATTCTTTAGTTCGCAAGCTAGGTGCGGATATCGTAAATGAGGGATTACGTTCGGTAAATTACACTTCCGTTGTTATTCTATACAAGTTTCCTGGCGGGCAACACGAATGCTGTGTGCACATTTTCGTCCCAGACAGCATGCATAAGCCAAATCTCTTTTTAGAGTTAAATTCAGTTTGTGATGCTGCTGGGTCAGCTTCATGGGCTTTCGGTAACGCACACGTAGTCGCGTCTGTGTATGGTCCCCTAGAGGCTAGCATGTCGAATGAACTCACGCATCGCGCTGCCGTCGAATTCAACATCGTGCCCGTCTCCGGCATTCATTCTCCCTCTGAAAGTGAAATGGAGACTTTTCTCGTGCAATTTGCTGAACGTCTAATTGAAACTAAGGACTTTCCACGATGCCAAGTATGTCACAGGTGCATTATAACTTACAAGCAATATCGACCCGTTTAATTGTGGGATTCCACGATAAGTCATGAGCGAAGCGGAAACAACAGTTATGCCTATAGTGTTGAATTTAATATAATGTAACCAGATAATTCTTTCGAATTTAATACAGAATCAAGCCAAATAATCAGTATTTTACTAAGAATTTTAGTAACTTTAAGATATTGTTTTTTTAATTCTTTTAAGGAGAATTCATGCCGTATAAAGATTTTATTTCCTGGAGGAGAACTGTAATTTAACTCCCGGGTTTTCGCCACCCAATTGACTAGTTTTTACTTCTGCACTATACACAATTTGAGCATATGACTTCCACGGATAACGTTGCACTCGTGTACCGCTAACTCCAGATGAAGCTCTTTTAGCGGATTGGCCGACACTTACTCGTGCACATTGCGCTGCGTGTCGGGCAAGGCCGAATATGTTGGCGTCCCTCATTATGATAAGGAGACTTTCTGAGCGTAGTCTTCAGTTGAAATCCAGACTGCTTCAGGTTAGGGTTAGGATTTGAATCTTTACTCGAGCGATCACATGGGCCTTTTGCTCCCCAAACATCCGAGTCCTGAGGTATATATGCCCTATTTTCATTGAAACAGTCGGCCCTTTACATAGTTTCAGTGCGACTTATCACTTTTAATTTTGCGTTCTTGGTATCTTTCATATTAACGTAGCCGAAGTCGATTCAGACATCGGTAACCTAGCTCTACGGACTTCCTTTTGGTGAACTTTGTGTGCCATTAATCATTTGCAAGTATAGATCATGCTTCGAAACGCTGGAGCTCATATATACATCCATCCATCTGTTTAGCGTCGGTATAATTTCCACAATGCTTTGCTACATTAACTGTAGATTTTTCTATCCACCTGGCGCACACATTAAGAGTTTGTACACTTATGCCGAACTTTGCTTTCCCCCGTAAGCGCCTTCGTCTCCGAATGCATTTGCTAGCCCAGTACAGTTCTCGTTCATTTCGAAATTATACGATTAATTATACTTTGCTTTATTTTTTACTGAGATCGACACTGTAAAATAAGTTACCTATTCCAATTTATTGCACTTCTTGCACTCGCATGCTGTTTTGTATTGCTAATCGGGAGGCCCAACTTTCACAAACAGAATTTGTTGCTCGAAAATCACGGGGAATTTGTCTTTTCCAGAAAAAGTTTCACTATGCTTTGTTAAATTTATTTCGCATTATGATCATATTTCTATAAATTAGTCTGTGAATGTGTCTACTTTCACTTGCCGTTACCGAGTTTTACTTGAAATCTCTTCACGTATTTTCGTGTTTTGCATGTTTGCTCGATTTCACTTAACCCAACGCAGATATTCCACATATTGTTCTATGTGGCTTCAATTCTGCTCGTGTTTGGTCAACCCAATCCCCATATTCCGTTTCTTTTTAAGTTTCCCAACGGTTTGTACTACAGTAAAGAGTAGTTTTAACCTCAACACTTAACTTCTGATCTACTCAATATCACAGCTCTATGATATTTGTCAGTTCATATCTACTCTTCGGCGTGAAGAACTTTTCCGTCGTCATTTATTTTAGTGTAATGCATTCGAAGTTCTTCACCGTGAGACATGTAAAGTTAATTGCCAAATTGTGGGTTGTCGGGCGGCCTTGGACCTCGGCAGTCTAATAATTGTGTTTCAATCCTTTGATTTTTCCCTTAAAGAATTCGGCTGGCTTGCTTGTTTTACGTGACCGGGAATACTAATTGAATTTCGTTTCCCTCAGCTTAACGTCCGCATCCAAATGGTTTCCGGCACCGTCGGTCATCCGGCAACAATGGCAGCCTGCATAAACGCCCTGACTCTTGCCCTCCTACAGACCTCAATACCCCTCAGGGCCACGGTGGTTGCCGTCTGCACTTCTGAGCTAGATCCTACACTACGACGTGAGTGAACGGTTTTCTAGCACGTTTGAACTTGCTTGCTTGATTTCCGTGATTTTTCGCTTCGCCAAATCAAGTCCATCGTGGCCACCTCACAATATTCTGTCTTGCTTGCAGTTTTAGCTACAATTTTTTGACTGTGTTAAGTTTCAACAAAATCGAAGTCGGTAAGGCAGACGCGCAGGCGTTCAGGCTTGGGGGAATGGGAGTTTAAAGCTACAGAAAATGTAGGCTATTGAGTACTGATCAATCAAGTAATCCTGGATTAGTCTCCTTGTCCATCTGTATTCCCAGTTCCATATCTAATGATTCAGGTAGCCTTCCCTGCCTTTCTTGTTATGTACTGAACGCATTTTTTGATCCCCGGCCACCGTCCTTATTTCGGACCCGTGTTTTGTGGGCTTTATTCGCAGTCTCTGGGTCTAAACAATATCCATTGGATGCGGTCAGCTGTGGGCAGACGATGATTTATGGCCGCAGACTGTCTACATGCAAGTTCGGTCGTTAGGAGATGCTGGTCCGAGGTGCGTTTATTGTTTGGGGACTCACACTTTTTGCACCATTTGCGAGGGCAAGAACATTACCGCTGTTATGTTCATTTAGATGTGTAAGCTGAGGTTCATTCTGTTGAATAAGACGTTTTGGTATACAGCGTCAATTTCGTGTCATTTTTTACCGCTTCCTACCTCGGCTGAATTCCAGACCCAAGCTCAGTGCTAACCCTTAGTTGTTCGCCGTAAGCGGCTCGATTGAGTTTAGTCTGTATCCTTCTGTTCCTGGTCTACGTTGTCCCCCAGACCAGCTCGTAATATCGTAAACCAAAGACTACCAAAATATTATACATTTGTTTATTCTACACAATATTCATTGAAAACTGTGCATTCGCAAGTACGAAGTATCAGTAATTTGCACCTTTTTTTCAAATCACTTCTAAACTTTCGTCGACTATCGGACAGCTATTTATGTGTTTTACGATGTTTTGTTAAATAGGTTTTCCCATCGGTACTGAGACTAATTCCCTTTTTTCTTTCTCAGCGTCCATATTTCCTCACTCGCATTGTTCTATATTCCTCCTTAAAGCAATTACTCTGGCCGTGGACGTCACTCATCCCTTTCTCTCTCTGTCGGAACCTGTGAATGTAAAGAAAACGAAATCCGACTCCGAATCCGCTTCCCCTGTCGTCTTTGGTGTCTACTTCGGACGACCTGACGCCACGTCCAGCCTTCGTCCCATCTTTCCATCGATGCTGCTGACCTTGACTTCCCCGCCAACCTCTACGGACCCTATTACTGTGGCGCTTTACGCCAGAGTCAATAGTTTGTTTAACGCCATGCTCGAACAAATAGCACTTGCTGCACCTCAGGCCTAAACGTTTTTGTACAGTGTATTTTTGTAAAATATTTCCAGCGTCTTACCTCTTCCAACACAAGGGCGCTGAGAATCTCCACTAAAGTTCGAGTTTTTCTTTTATTGTCCGGCTACGCACTCATAGGCACTGTCATTTTGTTTAATGAGTGTTGGGTAACTACTGAAGGAGGTTTAAGACATGCTGTACGTGAATTGGTTGATTCGCCCTGAAAATCGCTGTTTTAGGGCGTATATAAGCGACTGAACTTTTAAACAATCAGCCATCTATTATATCGCATCATGTTATTGAGCAGGAATTCGTTCTTGCAAATGTTTGGATCCCAGATGGATTTTCAGTAAAAGGCAATAGAGCTGTGGCATGGGATAGCGTGACAGCACCTGTCACATGGAAGACTGTCCACTTTGGTCCACAGAGCTGCATACGCTGCAAGGCTCGGTGATTTGGCATACTCCACTCATTGTCAGAACCCCTTTCAACTGAGCAATCGGTGGTGGTGATGCCATGGTTTTTGTATGGGCAAGAAGCGATTCGTGAGCCACACTGACTGCGATGTGCTGGAAGTCATTGTGGCTGAAGGTCAACTGCAGCGGGGCATTGGAGGGTGCCTCATGCAAGGCGAGGGACTTTCACAATTGTATGCCCGCATCCAGTTTCTTTATCAAGGTTGCATGCTTAGGTTTTCGCTACTTTTATTTGGGTTCTCTTACTCATTCAGTAGTGCTGACGCTTTTTGTTTGCCAATTTTGGTTACGCCTGGCTACAACTTCACGCCAACTTGGTGATAAAAATAGTTGGCCACGTAATCTCCATTGGTGTCATCGAGCGAAATGTTTTCGATAAGACTACTCTTTGGAAGGGCCACTGTTAGTTTTGTTAATGGTTTTACCGTCGTCTTCGATGACAGCCATCTCCACAGAAATTGGGTTCTTTTAGCAGCGACGACAAATGCAAAGTGACTGAACATAGATGACATTAATTCTTAGTATCTGGTCTTACGTTCCTACATCTTACACTTGACCTCATACATTTGGTTGTCAGTCCGTTTTTGCGGCAGCTTGTCGAGTTTTCGAGCAGTTATTTATATAAAACCTTTAATGTGCCCTTTTAGAGTCTTTCTACGTGGCAAGTGAACAAATAAAACTCGCAAACATCTCTCGGTGAAGGGTCGTGCGGCGGGGAGAATTAACGTCAGCTTTTATTAAGTTGGACACAGCTCCTATCACATTTGTCAATGGTATAGTGGGTGCTAACCGGTCGCGTTAGGGCACATACTCGTCCCGATTGGGGTTAGGGCGCTGCACTTCTAACCAACACGTCCCGGGTTCGCGCATCAGGTGCTGAACTCCTCAGATTGGAAAGGATCGGCTGCTGATGGCTAGGACCTCACTTTATGTAGTGGGACTTCCAGATTGCAGTGGGAACCAACATCTGGGACATTAAAAAGCAGTGGATGGGTGAAATTTCCAGCGTCCCTCGCATGTATCTAGCATAAAACAATCTAAGCATACATAAGCAGAATTTTGGTCAAGATACGGGTTTGTGGGATTGCAATCTGAGGTCTGGGCCCTAAACAACCCCGGGCTTGTGCGGCCGCCGACGTGTGTCATTGTTTGTGCCCGCAACGTTGAATTTACAGACCTGCCGCCAAAGAATACCTCCTGTTCAGGGCGTGACCTGAATAACTACAGGGACACTGGGAATCGTTTACTTGTGTTCCTTCGGTCTTAAATCCACATGGTGCCCCCTACGCGTGTCATTTGTTCACAGCTGCCAGCACGACTCCCTTGTGTTATGGTACCTCAAAAATGTTTTTGGGATATGGTGCCGTGGCAGCTTGAGCCCTCAGGGAAGACCCTACTCTATAAGAAGAGAAGAAGTCGGAAGCCAATTGGAATGATAGTTTACTCTGTACATAAGTATCGGAGAAGAGGTTGAAAGAAGTTGGCGGCCAGATGGGGGTTCGTATGGAGCCACGAGAGTGGCATCCCAAGTGTGAGACTGTGGGGAGCCGTCAGAGCGTCTCCAGCGCGGTCATGTCTGCCTTTAAGATGATTGACCAGTTAGGACAGCCGTGATTGGCCCCCCACTGGTGCGCAATCGCAAGTAGTCATGTGAGGTTTAGCGTTACAATATTCGCCCGGCGACTTGCTGAAAATAATTCCCGACACTGCGGGCCTGGAAAAGCCGGACGTGTTCAACCTATATGCAAGTCCAACTGCACTGGAGTAGCCACGTTATGGTAATCGTTACCGAGAGCCTGTCCAAATATCTCCCTACATATTCTGAAACCGCATGGGCTCACTGTCCTATGTCTATGCACTTCAAGGTCAGTAAAAATCACAACTTCTCATGCAATGGTTCTAACATGCAATTTACCAAAGTCGTAATGATTGACAAGACAGTGTATTTGCACATGCACACCACGCGTGTTTGAGGTCTGCATTTTGTTAACTTATAGTTCACGTAGCGTGTGGGGCCCATGTGAATGCAGAAAGCCTGCAAGTTGTCTTTCATGTGGCATTAGTCAACGCAACCTGGTAGATGGATAGGTTACGGGAAAAATGCATGAACTCGATCCATTCAATTCCATCCATTACTTTCCTCGCCAAGAGCTTGTTTTTACTGCCGACAGTTCAACTGTCGTATCCGACGAGGTCTACAATGTGCTCCAAAACAGTGGCGTGAGGACGGTGACTTGCGCGTGAGTTCGTTTTAAGTTATAGTAGACTTTCGTTACATCTAAACTACTGTTGTTATTGTTGTGAATTTTACAACACAAAGGTTTCCCAAATCAGGAGTTTGGGAAGACTGATTAGGTCGGACAAGCTTTACGGAGCGAAAGAGCCCACAAGGGGTTCTGTAGACAGTCACCGCTAGCTGTTCCTTCAGGACAGTTGAATGAGTGCGTCCCCTGTTGAGATTCCCTGGACCAAGCCGTGTGTCTTCTGGCGCCTGCAGCCAATCAGTGAACCAGTGCAGTTTAATTGGCTACGAGTTCTCTAGAGGCTAGTGCCAAGACTCGGGTGGCATTTACGTTACGCATATCGTGGCGACAGACCAACCAGTTCGACTTCGTGGACACAACACTTCGACCGTTGCAAGCTACAACATAAACCACGGGGCAGACAGCATCGGCGACTTGCGTCTGAATTAGTTTATAGTAAGGCCAACGTCAGTTCTCAGCTCCTTTTTCTAGGTGCAGAGACAATGTCAGCACGATCCGAGATGGGTGAGGGTGAAGTAGCTGACGAAGTTAAACCTCCCGTTTACGTGTGCCGCACACGACCTGGTCCCCACGACATGTACCCGTCTTCTGTAAGGTCAACACGAAACTCGTTTCATTAAGAGTGCGATTGCAGCCTAACGTTCAGTCCTGAGAAGGGCCGAGCTACCCTGTAAGTTGACAACCTTCCAAGTCATGACTCTAAGCCTGTCGTGTTAGATTCAATCGCATCAGATATACCTGAGTGAGGACTGCGTTGATGTTTCATGGGATGGGTTCTTCAGTGTACGCTTCATTTTCTATATTTCTCTCTCTTTCCCTCTGTCCACGCCTGTCAACCGACAGTTGATGTGATTGAACCGACAGTGGCTGATGTGGCGTGACGGCTTACATCTAGGCGTGCACCGCACACATGTACGCGGACTCCGTGTGACCCCACAAATGCGTGCAGTGGGCCTTCTTACATGCGTTCTGATTCAGCGCGTTTGCAGCACAGCCCGTTATGGGTACCAAATGATAAGGGCACCGCTTGATCATAAAAGCTATGAGTTACTAGTGGCCTTGACTTCATATCATAAATCCACAAACTTGCATCCTGATCTGCGTCCCGACCCTCACACTGTGGTTCCAGTGTTAACCAACTCAAGTCCGTGTTCAACTGGCAAACCGTGGTAAGACACTGCAGATACGACCCAGTTGATGCTTTTCTCACTTGTCTCTGATGTTGTGAGTCACAGACCATTTAAATAAGCAACGGACTTCACTGAACATTTTCAGCTACTAGAGTCTTTTTTCGAAGACAGAGTTTTGGTGGGGCATACTCGCTAGGGTCGCAGGTTTCATTTATGATCTTAAAATGACCAAGGGGCGACAGATCTCATAGTGGCTGGGAAGAATGAGGCAATCCAAAGCGCAACGGCGACCGGTCGAGCATCGTACCTATCGATTAGCAGCACCAAGGGTGTTCTTTAAAGTCCCACTAGATGTGTTCACACCTTTCTCTAGACAGGCTAGAAGATCGGCTTTTCAGCGTCCGACATCCCATCTTCATTTAGATGTTCTGAAGAACATAACCGACAAAGACAAATGAGACTGGAATGACCATTTCTGACTTATTATCCATCATCAGCCAGCCATACCTAACCCCAGTTGTTTCACCACCCGAGGCTCGAACCTGCGACCTCTTGATTAGAAATTCAACTCTAAGCATTGAGCCAGGCTCGAACCTGCGACCTCTTGATTAGAAATTCAACTCTAAGCATTGAGCCGGTTTCAATCGGGAACATTAATATTGGTAAACGATCGATCAGCGCCCATCAAGCACCTCGATTTAGGATTCAGCAACATGCAAAATCTATTGCAGATCCCATCTTGGAAGATATGTTGGATTGAGTAAATTTTGAATAAATCTCTAGTCATTCACCTTGGATTAGATCTGGAGCGTAACTTTCGCTACTATTTGCATCACAATAATACACTTTTTCCTATACGTCTTGCCTTTTCACTCACCAGCATTTGGCGAGAAGTCCGTGTTTTTAATTTTTTTCATTCATTTTGTTTAAAGGCTTCTGCCAACCCGAAGTTCATCGTTCCGACATGCGTGATTATCATATTTTCCTTTTATTCCTTATGTGTCCCCACATCTTAGTTTGGACCCACGAATACTTCAAGGCTCATTCCGTTAAAAAAATACGGGTATAAAACAAAATAAATCATTAACTGCCCTGGAATAGTGGCATGTTTTATTTATCACTCAATACTTTCTTGCGGGCATGCTTTTACCGGTTTTAAAAGGAACGATACGTCTCTCTCCGCTAGTCTTTCTTAGTCATTTTCAACTCGCATTTGGATCCCTAGCACTAAAATCTCTGAAGTCATATGTCCGCCAGTCGCATGAGTTTCGTTCATTTGGCTGGCTCCACTCGTGACGACATTCGCCTGTGGCGAGCATTCATTGCGCGCAGCTGTAGGCCAATTAACAGGCGCGCGAATATTTTCGATTTATCGATCGGTAAGCAGTGGTCGATGTGATTTTTGAATGGCACTACTCGTCTTTCGCTCAGTGCTTACAGCGTACGCGACACAGTTGGGACCAGGCATCCGTCTTTGCGAACGAAATTCACTGTCAAAAGCTCGTTACTTGGGGCTAATTTTTCAACTTATTCCATTTTCAACGAAAAGAACTTCGGGGAATGACGACTTCCGAGGTTCCTCAACTGAGCAAAATCCCTATTGGTGCCAATGTTTCGCTTATCACCAGTGTCCAGTATCGATATGAAGGGACGGTAGCCGCCATAAATTCTATCGAGGACACGATCACACTTCGAAACGTACGGTTTTGGGGTGCCGAGAATCGGGTTCCTGCAACTACTTCTGCGCCTTCAAGTGAAAACAAGGGACCAGCAATCGGGTCGCTCTTTGACTCTGTTACATTTTGGATGTCAAACGTGATAAAATTGCGGATAACGGATGAAGTAACCGACAAGAATGAACTGACGGATGTCGCTGTGAAGACAGCAAGCACCACGGAACCCAACAAAGCCCAGGCAAAGAAGCCACCCGCAGTGGTTGTAAGTTCCGACACAATCAACTTTTGCTCTGTATTTACTCTTCTTTCCCTATTTTACTCTTGGATTTATTTCTATTTAAAGACCCAAACAACCGATAGTGCTTCTTCAAGCAGGAACTCGAACCGAGCCAGCCGTAACGGCCGTACATCCCGAACAGGCCAACCATCCGTCCCACAGACTCACCGACAGTCGCGTCCATTTATACGGCGTGGCAGAAACGGAGGACCCCAGAGACAACCACCGTTGCTCCCTTTCGCCACTGCCCAAACTCTTTCGGCTACCCCTGCTCGGAATGCATACCTAGCTCCTGTTCGTGGGGCTTCGTACCGAGTGTCTAACAATGGAAGACAGAACGGGATGGGTCGTCGGCCTGGTCCATCAGGAAGCAATGGCAGACGTTCATACCCACCGTCTTCGGGCAATGGGGGCGTGTTCGTCTATCTGCCGCCTGAAGTGGCTGCCGCTTATCAGCCGCATGCGTTGACCATTCTCCCGCAGCAAGTTTACAATGGCCCTGTTGGAGGCGGACGACGTGGTAACAGTGAACGTCGTGGTGGCCCCTCGCGTGTTGTAGCTGCTCCAGTGGCTCCTGGTAAGTCTACCTCCGTGCACCTTCATATTCATGTATCTTTGTCTTGTTGACGACATAGGTGTATAAATAGGATTGTTTGAATAGTTCGTTTTTAATCTTTAATCCTTCATTCAAGGTTTGTAGGAAAACTCGTTGAAAGACCTAGGTCGACTTCTAACTTTTTGAGTTATAATTAACTGCTGATGGGTGATAAGCCTCCGATTTTATTCCTTTTTATACGTAGAAGTCGACTGTTCTGTACCGTACGACTTCGAGACCGCCAACGCCGAACTAGAGGCGGAATTAGCGAAGATTAATCTGAACGCGGAAAATTCGGATGAACAGGACAAACTCAGCTCTGGAGACCGAAGCGTCAATCCAACAAGTGTTGAAACTGGCGCTTTTGGAGGTACTGCTTCAGGGAGTGGTGCATCAGGTGACTCCTCTTCTGGAACCACAGATGTTGCCCCGGGTACGACAACGGAACCTATCCAGACTCTTGCCAAGTATGTGTTTTTTAACTTTCTTTTTAACATTATTCACTCTAGATTAAAACTACCGATTTCGGTCATTCATCGGTTAGAAAGCCCTCACTTCTAGTGTTAATTTTGCTTATCATATCGAACGCGTACCCATCAGCTTTATTGAAGACTGAATTTATTTTTACCAGTGAGCATCAATATTTGTTTTGGTCTTGGGATTATGGAAGATGTCA
This sequence comes from Schistocephalus solidus, assembly GCA_017591395.1. Lineage (NCBI taxonomy): Eukaryota > Metazoa > Platyhelminthes > Cestoda > Diphyllobothriidea > Diphyllobothriidae > Schistocephalus > Schistocephalus solidus. The sequence continues at coordinate 60,216 of WEDG01008792.1, read as the reverse complement.
CTACCAATTTTTTCCCATTATTTAGCGGAGAATATTATGTGCGCGAAAAGTGCTTCTTCGATCAAATAAGCCGATCCGAAGGGGGACCACGTGGACCGACAAGTGGAGCCCGAGGCAATGGAAATGGTGAGCGTGGTCGTTTCAATTCCTTCGATCGCTCCAGACCGAATCACGGGTTTTCAATGTCTACGGCACGGCGGGAGCTGCAACTTAATATTGAAACTTTTGGTCAGATGGCTGCACGCAGAGTCTACAATCAGCGTCGACGACCGAACGGAAATGTTCCTCGCGATCTCTTGGTCTCAGCCACCGCTTAGCCCACTCTTGGCGGCATTTTCATTGTATTATGCTAGGGACTACCTCCCTCAAGCTTCCCCACTCAGTTGTCACAACTAAACAATCACAGTTACTTGCTGTTCATATCCTGATCCGTCGGTTGTCTTAATATTTCACTTAAGTACTGTCTTTGTTTAAGATACCGCAGTTTTCTTAATTACATATTTTGGAGTGACGCGTTTTGTGCGGTCAACACTGAAGTGACAGGCGGTATACACGTAACACGTTAATGATGTTGAACTGGAAATCGTGAATTGGGAAAATGCCAGCTGTGGGCTTGACAGAACGGATGACCTTGATCTACTGGCCGTTTAGACGCGCCTCGTCCAAACATTGACTGTAAAGCCAAATCACCTTGTCAACAACCAGCATATCTTCCACTCGTGCCCCTAGGTGCGAAGTTTGCATAGTGAAATCAATAAATCGAAGCGCATAGAGGATGGGAAAATGGCAGATAGGAGGCGGTGCATAAAAGCGATGACTTCACCATTATTTTTGAAAGATTTATCGTAGAACCGGAGGTGGTGACGTTGGTTAAATTGCCGCTTAACAGTTGTCATAAAAGTGATGTTGGTTTCCTGGTGCACATGAAGGATAACAACGGAAGGCATGGGAAGGCGTCGGCAATACGATTCCTCGTACCCTCAGGGTGACAAATGTCCGGAGTGAATTGAAAAAATTAATGTAGCTTACAAAGTTTTTAATGAATAAAGAATTATTCGTGTTTAAAAGAACCAGGTAACCAAATGGTCTGTAAAGTGAACGTGGCGTCCACTGCGGAGGATGTAGTCAGAAGAGACGAGTGCGAGCCACCGTTGAAGAATTGGAGGAGGATAACGAAGAAGTGGCTGGTGGTAGTGAAGATAAAGCGACAATTAGTAGACGAAATGAAGAGACGGAGGGTTTGGGAGGTGAAGAAGCAGGGAATATGGCAAAAATGGGCTCGTTCAGCGGTTTCCAGGACAGCAACTTTGAGGCTGTCTACGCTCACGACCTCTCCTACAGACAACCAGTAAGGGGCCGTCATGGAGGGGGTTTCAAGGCCGACAAACTCGAGCGCATCGGAGGTAGACACGGGAGAATGTCACCAAGTCTTGTTCGAAATAAGACGCGGGGACCGTCGGCCTTGGCTGAACCAATGAGACTGTCCGCGTGAGCTGCTGGAGACTGTGCGTGAGGTAAGACGAATCCTTAGAAGTAACGAGAGGGGCTGGGGTAATCATCCTACTGGGAAGCCAGGCGGTGGCAACGAATACCAGTTCAACGGCAGAACAGGCAATGTCTGATCTTAGGACCAAGCAGATGTCTAACAGCACTAGAGGAAGATTAAGCATCCAGGTCTCCGGATCCTCTGTGGTGCGTATGGAGGTCTTCAGCTGGCGGTGAAATCACTCAGCCATTTCGTTGGTAGCCAGCTGATAGTTTGTGCGTATAACACCGTCTCCTCCTCACGAACACTTCCTTCCACCTTCTGGATGCAACCTGGATGCACGCCCGACTGCGGCGTTGGCAGCTGCTGGACTATGTGCTCGTCTGGTGGAGAGGTCAGCAGGAGGTGCTAGTAAGGAAGGCAATCTGCTATGTTGATGGTTTGACGGATCATCACCGCATCGTCTTCAAGATGAGCCGCCTGCAAGGCAACCCACCGTTAAGAAAGATAAACACTGTTATGTTGAATGTGGCTGATAATTGTTTATATTTCAACAATCACTTGGTCCAGTGCCTTGAAGACTTTCAGACTCAGGACGACAAGACCACCGTGGAGATGCAGTGGTTTCAACCGCGAACTACAATTCCCACTACCGCTTTGTGTGTCACTGGTCACCCACGTCTACATCATCAGGACTGGTTTAACGACAACTATGCATAAAATTAGAACCCTACTCGGTGAGAAGACTAGGCGGCACAAAGCCCACATTAACCGCGGACCCGACGCAAACAGGATGGCCTTCAAAAGATGTCACTGTTTGGTACAACAGCAACTGCGGAAGATGCAAGATGCCTGGACGGATCGTAAGACCAAGGAAATTCAAGGATAGACAAACCACAATGTAACGAAAAATATAATCGTCTCTAACGGCTTTCGCACCCAAAGAATTACACCGCTGCTCAGCTGCAACGGAACGCCAATTCTCACAAAGGCATCTAAAATTTTGAAGAGCTAGGCCGACCGTTTCAGAACCATCCTCAACCGCCCATCTACAATCTACGAATTCTGGAAAAAAAGTGTGGCTTTCGACGCCACCTCCGACATGATCTTCGCTGCTGGAAAACCACCTCTAAATGTTCTTCATGGATCTGTCGAAGGCTTCTGACATGAGGAATCGCAACGAACTCCGAGAAAGCGTACAGGAAGTCGGTTGTACTGAGTGATTCTCGAAAATTGTGCATCAGCTCCACGGTGGGATGATGGCGCGCGTCACGGATAATGAGAAAGTCTCAAAAGCCCAGGCAGTGACAGCTGGAGTTAAAAAGAGCTCCATACTCGTTCCCGCCCTCTTTATCCTCGTGTCCTCTGCTGCTGGATGCCTATACTGGTGTGCATCCCAGGGTAGGCGTCAGCAACAGAACTGGTGGACATTTTCTTAACATTCGAGGAATGAAAACGTCAACACGAACTTAAATAATTATTGTTTATCAACTCCTCTTCACGGACAACTGTAAACTCAATGCTACGACGGAAGCTGCCATGCTCAGGAGAATGAACCTCCTCGCCTCCGGCTGCGCCAACCTCGGGCCCCATACTGAACACAACGACCCTTGCGTAATGGCCAACGGCACCCAACTCAAAACAGTAAGCAAATTGGTAGATGGGCGCTCACCAGTCGGTTACAGAAATCACTCGTCCCGTTGTGCCTTGGAGCTAACTTCAGATAAATTCGATTAACTTATTTACTTTCTGAGGAAATTAATGCTCAAAATTGGAGTAAATCCTTCGAAATAGACCTTTTCAGACTCACTCAAAAGTGTGATATGGCCCAAGTGTGATAAAACTCACGGCTCCCGGTGCGGGCCTCGTAGTTCAGTTGGCTAGAGCGTTGTCTGTACTAAAGCCTTCCCCTTGCTGGCGTGAGTTCGAATCCCACCGAGGCCGCCGATTTTTTCGCAAGTGGTTCAAATGAATTGATATGAAAAGCTGAACTAAATTCCATCAGCAACTGGGGTTTAACCACGTAATATTCACAAACTGACAAAAAGGCAGTCAGTAGTATACAGGCACTTGATTATTAACCATACTGCTAAGAGCCCAGACAGGCGTGTTTCGCCTATTTTGTGCCGCTGCCTGACGCAGCACTGCTGGATAGAGCAGAGTGTATACTGAAGCCACCATTGCAAAATTTCAGAATTCCTTGAAAGAATCGGAATCCTCTGCATTCACGCCATGCTGAAGCACATTCAACCGCGTTGGGACGCCGCACTCGCGATGATGACCGCTATTAAGCACCTACAGTGCAAACCAGAGACCTGGGTTATAGTCGTCTAAGATCTAACAGCCCGGAGAAAATTTGCGAAAACTGGGTTAGTAATCCACCAAAACAATCGGATCGCCGCAAATAAAGTCAAAAAGAGTGGCTTGAAAGTCTCAAGCGCCTATGAAACACAACTTCAACACCCAAACCCCCCCAGAATGCCCACGACAATTCTACGTACAGGTCTGTCTATTCCAGCGTCTCCGGACTCGGTCTGACAAAAACCCGACAATTCCACCTGCTGCCTCTGCAACCGCCCCCACCGTCACGCCTGCAACCTCTCCCCCCCAAATCGATCACCATCGCCACTGCTGATCACCCTCCGAATACTCCGCCATCGATGTCTTCTGCCTCCACCACCTCCATCATGCCTATCACAACCCTCGCGACGAAGACTGCCACTTCCCCACTCCAATCTCCGTTGAGAATATCGTGGCCACTTAAGTTCTTGGTGAAGATCCCAGTCGCTTCAACCTTCTGGTCCGGTTTTGTGTTTTTTTGGTTGGTTTGTCATTTGCGTTCCTATCACCCACTTCAGCTCCTAATTGTTATGTATCCAACGCAAAAGGCTGGTTGTAAACAATGCGTGTACTGAGGACGGGAAACAGCACAAGTCAGGAGTCTTAGGGGACACAGCAGGGTAAATGGCAAAGCGGGAATGTCATAGGCTGAAGGGTGACCAGTCAGGACAAAGGTGGTCTGACCGTGCGTACATGACCTTGAAAGTTGCCTTGTCGCGCGCGGGGGCGTAATGTCCAGACCATGCGGGTCACGTACACTGCGCTACACGAAAGTTCGAGCGTCGTACTCTGACGATGTCCACCGTATACTCCACGCAAGGGTGTTGCAGGGACGGTGACTTACACATGGATTAGTTGTAAGTGCCAGTAGCCTTGCGCTGCAGCTACCGCACTTTCTCCTCCCCTCCCACCTGAGCCCGGTGTCATGACAGAGTCAAGAAGACCAGAGTCGGGAGAAGACGCAGGTGGCTGGCGCAGCCGGAGCCGCCCCTGGACGTACCACCACACCTGGCTCGGATTCCACGGAGTGGGAGTGCCATAAAGGCCACATTAAGAAGGAGCCATTGCAGCCTGACTCTCAGTCTGTCAGTCAGCCACTCCACACAAAACACCCAGTGGGCTGGCCACGCGGTCCAAGTTATCCCGTCAGTTGGAAACCTTCCAAGCCACGGCTTTTAGCGCACCCTGATAGTTTCAAGCACGTCAGATTGTTCATCGTGAGGAAAATGCGCTGATAAATCAACCTCACTCTCTCCCCCACCCCCACAATCAGACCCCCGACCGAACCGGTCAGTTGTCTGATGCGGAAGTGGGCGACACTGCTAGGCGCCTACACCCTCGCTCTCATTCTTTCTTGTTCTCATAATTATTTTTCGTGTTTTGATCATTTTAAAACACCTCCTCTGAATGCTCCCTTCTGTTCTCGGTCTTTTTTGTCATTTTAGTTGATCTCGTTAGACAACTATATTTCGCAACTGTCAAATAAATGGCTGATTGAATTCCGGGTGGGGTCTTTCGGCCCCTTCACGCTGAATGAATGACTGCGAAGTCTTTCCACCCCATGCGTCGTAGTTTTGGGTGTATCCTTTGCCGTACAGCGTTCCGTATTACTATTTCTGTCACTATACCTTACGTGTAAAGAGACCTAAATAGAGAAACTGCGACTCAAACTGTCAGCGAAGTAGCTGTGCAGTTTTATGTTTACTCATTTACTCTCTGATTATCCATCAATGCATATTCTAGTAACGGCGAATGGATGGCGTGTTTGCTGAAAATCTTGGAATGATACTCTCAAAATAAAACGTATTTCTCTATCCCTTTTCCCTTCCCTCCCTCTCTCGTGGGAGTAAGTTTATATGAGTTCATGCCCCCAAAACGGGCCGCGTGGTGGATGCGCTGGACCAACACGGGGGCCAAATCAGGGTGAGGCGTTATTATTATTCTGGGATGCGGTCCCATAACAAATGCCGAACATGGGGGTATGCGAGCCCAAAATGCGCACGCGTAGGTGCAGACTCATGCCGTACCCCGCTCTTCCACTCCGTGGGAGATGCTTCATCTGCACCCGAAACCGCCTCCGGTCTTCTTGCCTCTGTCTTGACACCAGGCACAAGCGGGTAAGGGGAGAGAGAGAGTGTGGTAGATACTGTGCAAGTCTACTATCACTTAAAACTAATTTGCGCACAAGTCACGGTCCCTGCACCACGCTTCTGTGGAGCATGTGGTGGACATCGTCGGATTACGACGGTCGGACTGACGGAGACCTATCTGCTTTCTCCTACGGTCGAGGCCTCAGTAAGTCCGAGTCAGAGGAGGAGCCGACGGAAACCTTTACTGGATTTGGGAAAGATAGAATATTTTAAGATCTGGGAGAAAATAAACGCGGTAGCTGGGACAAGAACTTTTTTCTTGAGGTCTCGGATTCATGCTCAAATCCATCATCGGAGACGACATTCATAAGGAGTTGCAGTATTTATAGAATGCAATCGCTATGCTGCCGCATACCTATGACAATCCCCTTCCTTAGCTGTGTTGGGATGGTTGAGTGATGACTGCTCGCCTACTGACGCTCGCATTGGAAGCAATGTTTGCCTGCTCGAGTATTTAAGTACTTCGGTCAAACGGAGACAGCACCAAATATAGATTTCGGGGATCAGTGCACTTGTTTATAGACTGGGCCGTGAGCCTTGACTCAAATAGCTCGCGGCTCACGCGATTGTCACATTTCGCAAGAATTTCTGGCTCATCGAACTTGCTTGTGTGTCCGGATCGCATTGCGTGAGCCGTTAAATGAGAGCTAGCGTTATTTTTTCTTCGCGCTGGTGCCGAGTGCTTGGCCATTCGTGTCTGGAGCATTCTTTCAGTTTCACCGACGTACCTGCTTTGCCCGCAACTGCACCAGACCCGATAAACGCCGTCAAACACTCCTTGCCATGGCAGGGGGTCGTTGGCCTCATGACCTGAGGTTTCCGGTCTGTGTGCGACTCCAACTCCAAGTTCTGCGATAACATGGTTGACGGGCTCAGAGACACACGGGGGCGCTGGCCAAAATTGCAGGTCGGTGCAATTTAGTCTCGTTTGCCTCTGCACCAGTTGAAGAAGTTGCAGGAGTGATAATTTTCTTTTAACACCCGCCGGCGTTTTAAGAGGCTTTTCAACTACAGCTGCCCATAATGAACGCAAAATGCACTTCGTTAAAATGAGATGTTTGAAAAAGCGGAATCAGCTGTAAACAAACACAATGTTTATTTAGTGGGTTTAATTCGATTTCAGCAAAGGCCGGCGCAGTTCATTGTCGGTGAGGCTTTTGAAATTTGCCAAGTAGCGTCAGGGGAAAACTAAGAACACCACCAACACCAACAACTAAATTTGTCTGCAAGCAGGTCAGTCAGTCTGACAGTTCTCACTTCCTGTTAAGGGTTAACACACTCAAGAGTCCTATTTTACAATTATTAGCTTAAGGTGAGGAGAAGAACTTATATCCGGTCCGTTAGGATGTGATTATAGTTCAACCGTCACTTCCGACGATGGCAAACGTGCACCCTACATCAGGTCGGGCGCAGGGGTGGTGAATTTCGCTGCATCTGCCGCACACCCTCATCCTCCTCGGCCCGGTGTCAAGAAGACCGGAGGGTTTAGACGAAAAGACTTGAAGGTTTCAGTTTAACTCTAAAGCAAGAAAACTGAAGGGAAAAATTTGTGACGTATAATTCCCCTTCGCTCTGATCCGTTTGACAATGCACACTTAGAACTGGGACGGATTTCGGAAGTCTGTGGGCCTGTTGTCTGCTCTTACACTTCTACAATTTGTAACAAAATTGTTAATTATATTTAAATAATGCTATACATTTGTGGCACACATTCCACTGCATAAGTCCCGGGAGCTCACGGTTGACTTAGAATGAGGCCTTCCTTTGCAATCCCCTGTGTTTTCTTTTCTAGAGGGATGATGTGTGACTCTACATTTTGTACAGACTGCCAATAAAAACGAACGGGTATCTATCGAGTTTGCTTCTTGCTTAAAAATTTAATCTACAGTTTGGACGTGTTCAATGACGTGCCATTCTGATTATATGTAGTGGAGCGGAGTACTGGATGGTGTACCAGAAGCAAGCGTGGAAGCTCAACCACTTCCATCTCAGCTGTCTCCGCAGAATACTAAAGCTAAAATGGTGGGACCGGATCCTGCACACAGGATTGCTGGAACGAACAGGCCCAGCTGAAACAATTGCAACTGCACTGGAGTGGCCACCACGTCAGGATGGACGACGAGCGACTATCGAAATGACTCTTTTATGCAAATTTCACCACGGGCCCTCACCGACAAGGGGGTCAAGTGTGACGCTACAAGGACATTCTGAAGATTTCCTTAGAACAACTGTACATCAATCCAGCAACCTGGGAGAACCTTACCCAGAACCGACCGACGTGGAGGAGGACAATGAAAACAGCCGCCACCAATTCCCAAGCCATCCCGCAATTACGACATCAGTCAGAGCAACGATCGCCACTGGCACCACTCCCCCCTCCCACCACCACCACAGAAAAAGACCACCTGCAACTACCCGCCATCTGCTACCACCACCATCACCCCCACTACCAGCGGTGGGGACTGGGCCCTAACCTGCGCTCATAGCGATTGCAAATTCACTTCGCGCAACGGCCTGATCGGTCACCCGCCAATCAATAGCAGAGAGACTGGCGAACCATTACCTGAAGTACCACAGCAGAGATCACGGCCTCCACTGCCCTCACAAATTCACTCACTGTATGGGCCTATTCGGTCACATGCGGATCCATGACCGCGGACTTCACCACGATGTTAACACTCGGCACGTCGTGCACACCCATCAGCACTACCATCCCCCAGCCCTCCCATGCGCACTTCTACCAGTACCAGCAGCACAAATCTCACTGTTTCAGCACTTCTCGACCTATCCTGCCCTCATTGTTGTGATGTATCCAACATAGAAGGCTGGTTGTAAACAATACGTGTACTGAGGACGTGAAACAGCACAAGTCAGAAATCTTAGGGGACACAGCAGGGTATATGACAAAGCGGGAATATCATAGGCTGAAAGGTGACCAGTCAGAACAAAGGTGATCTGGCCGTGCGTACATGACCTTTCTTTGTCGCGCGCGGGGGCCTCACGTCCAGACCATGCGGGTCACGTAAACTGCACCCCTTCACCCTAAAGTAGACAACATCGGGCAGAGAGGAGGGGAAGATACAGAAAATGGAATGAGGGTTAGTTAATAAATGTTCTAATAGGTTTCATCCTTAAAACGTTAGATGGGTTTGCGGATTCGAGTCAATCTTCTCAGAGCGGTATTTTCGAGCTCTGCGTTGTTCTGCTCCTACGTTACTGCTGGACGGGGTAGAAGGATGATGAAACTTAGACACCTCGGCTGGCGGCATTGTAGTAAGTATAGGCCGTAGATCTTCCGTCATCGGGACACCAGAATCAACATCAAGGGTTGCGGGTAGTTCGAACTTCCCGAATTCTTAACTTCTTGTGTCCGTTCGGCTGCGGACTTGAGCCAAATGTCAACGCACATTTCTCCCATTTTCTAATTCTACGATCTGTCCCTCACTTATTCGAACCATCGCTGGATACCAGTTCGTTTCGTGTTCCAGTCTCGTGTAGCCACTTTCGTTTGGCAAGAAGATTCGAGGTCACGTGTGCGCATCACATCACACTTTCATCTTCATCTGTCGCTCAGTGGTTTTATAATGCATTGAAGGATCAAGCAGATCGAGTCGTGTGCGCAACTGCCTCTTAAACATCAATTCTGCAGGCGAAGAACCATTTGAGCCGTTTGGGGTTATGTGAAAGCTGAACAAAAAGCGTGACAGCTTCGTGATTATGTCAGCTTACGTCTGTTCGGCTACCCCGTATTTTATCATTTGAACTGTGCGCTCTGCGAGGCCATTTGAGGCCGCGTGTTTTTGCGCAGTGGTTGAATGCCGCATTCCATTGTTTTTCCAAAAAAATTTAAATTCTGCACTATTAAAGGCCGAACCATAGTTTGAAACAACCATTTCAGGTATTCCGAAAGTAGAAAAAATGGATCGTAGCTTGTTGATTGTGGTAACTGAAGAACAAGAGCGTCCTGTCGGAATAGCTTCCATCCATTTTGTGTGGGCGTCAACCACCACTAAGACCATATGGCCTTGGAATGGCCCAAAATATTCTATGTGTACCCTCTTCCAGGGTGTGTAGGGCCAGGCCCAAGGCTTCAGAGGCACTTTCGGTAAGGTCTTCTGTGTTAGTTGAAAAACATGGCACGATTTTACCATGTTTCAATATCTTAGTCAATTTTGGGTGGGGGCTTTCATTCTCATCGTACCGGGATGGGCATTATGCAGGTCTTTGAAGATGGCTTGTCGGCCCTGTGGTGGCACCGCTATAGTCGTTCTGACGACTATAGAATGGCTGACGTTCAGGGGAGGCAGGAGACGGCCAACCAGATTGCAAGGATCTTTTAACCCGACAGAAGAGAGGATCCCTGGATGTCCACTGTCTAATTTGTTGACAGGTTACGTGTGCGTTGACTAAGTTCTGTACAGGATTCACGATCTCTAAAGCAGGTGCTCCGTTAACACCATCATTGACAATGGGAAGCATACTCAAGGCGTCAGCCACTACGTTCGAACTATGTCTTATGTGGTGATTTTAATCATGTGAATTTACATCCTTTTACGTTATTAGGCTTTGATGACCTTGTTCCCTTTAATACTCGCGCTGATGCCCCTCTTGATCACGTTTTGACTAACCAATCCAAGTTATTCCTTGTTAAGAACAGAGCTCAATTGTTTGGTTCCGATAACTCTGTATTATTAGGCCTTCCTAAAATTTACTCCGCTTCTACGCGTGCGCTACTACTCAAACCCGAAAGAAAAGTTAACGTTCGCGACACATCCCCGGAAAACATTTTTCTTCTCCAGACTTGTATATCGTACACTATCCCCGTCTTCCTCAGTCAATCCAATGTTGAGTCGTGTTCCAGCTTCCTGACAACATTTTTAAAAGAAATTTTCAATATTTATTGTCCTCTTGATACAGTTTTGTTTCGATCTGACAGAATTTCTTCCCCTTATCTAAAATCTTTAAGACGCAAAAAAGAACTTCTCTACAAGCTAGGCCTCCGTGGCTGTCTAAAGGAGGTTAACTTCTTAATAAAAAGTGAGGTTTACAGACTAATGATTTGTTTGCTAGCCAGCTTTTTGCCTCTCCGTCCAAACCTTCTTTTCGGCTTTCCTCTGCTGAACTCTGGAGGAATCTTAAGCGTCTCACCGGCCAATGTGGTAAACTGGCACATGTTGATGCTGATTTAGACGATCTAAATGAACATTGTATCCATACTTCTACTGACTCCAATCCCTCCACAAACAACCTTTTCGTTACTACCAAGCGTTTTTTCTCCCGTGTCAGTGGCAACAGTGGAGAAACATCTGAAGAATGTCCGTGGTTCAACTGCTGCTGGGCCGGATGAAGTCTCACCATTTGTTTTAAAATACTGCTGCTCTTAGATTGCCCCTATTTTGACACACCTTATAAACATGTCCTTCATGGAGTCAAAGATTCCTGATACTTGGCGTTCAGTAAAAATCACTCCCATCTCTAAAAAGTCCGCTAATTTTGGTCCTAAATCTTTCCGTCCAATCGCCTGCTCTTCCGCTTTACTGAAGATTGCTGAACGAGTCGCTCTCGATACAATTAAGCCTTTTTCCTTCAATTTCTTCGACCAATTACAATTTGCCTATAAGGCCCGGCGTAGTACCCTAGATGCCGTTGCCCTTGTAGTAGATTCGGCTCTACGAGATTTAGGTAAGGGCTGCCGTGCGTACGTATGCGCATTTCTTAATTACTCATGTGCCTTCAACACCATCCCGCGCCATCTCCTCCTTAATAAAACATCCGCGTCTGGCTCTCCCGGCTGGGTTGTCTCTTGACTCGAAGATTATTTTACTTCCCGCACTCAATTCGTACAATCCGGCAAGCGGAAGTCTACTGTCCTTCCAAACAACTGCGGTGTTCTTCAAGGTGCCATCTTATCCCCTCACCTCTTCTCCTTTCACACTGATGATTTGAGATCACCAAACGAATGTCTGTACATCAAATATGCCGACGACATGGTCGTTGGTCATCCTCTTAAAAATCAGACACAGCTCCAGTGTCTGAAGGATGGCATCGACCATGTTGCAGCCTGGTCGTCAGATAATGGCCTTCAACGGAACCATGAGAAGTCTGTCCAATGTGTTTTTCACCTGCGACCATCCCCTAGTTCTCAATTCTCAGCCATCCTTCCCGACGATGTATCCTCTTTTCGGTACCTTGGCGTTACTCTGACATCGCATCTTTCATTCTCCCAACATATCGATACTCTTTTTACAAAAATTCGTAAACTTCTATATTATATTCTCGGTTAACTTCCTATCACACACCTCAGGCCCTTACCTGGTGATTTATAGAGGCATGTGCTCTTCCCTTCATCCTTTATTGCTCTCCCGTGATTTTTCCAGCCTTGCTTAAAAAGGATTTTTTGATTTTAAAACGTATTCTCTGAATGTTCTCTTCTGCTGCTGGTGTTTCTTATACTGTTTTAGTGGATTTGATAGTAAAACGGCACTTTACGACAGTCAAACAATTCGCTGGGCGAATCCTTGATGATGAAACCCATCCCCCTCCACTCTGAGCTGATTGCTGTTAAGTCTTCCCGTCCGATGCGCTGAGGCTTTCGCCATATAGCCTGCCGTACAACGGCATACCAGCGCTCCGTTTTGCCATTTCTAGCACGCTACCTTACGTGTGAAGAGACTGAAATAAAAAAAGCTGAGACTAGAACTGTCTCCACGCTAGATGTACATTTTTGACTCTTTGATTCTTGTATATTATGTTTACTTATCCTATTATCTTAGTGAATGGAGCCATTTATCTTTTTGCTGAAAATTTTGAATGATACTTCAAAATAAAGCGTATTCCTCTCTTTCTCTCTTTCTCTTTCTCTACCCGTAACATATTTCATGGCGAGGACATTTGTTGTATCTCTCGTTTTTCATTCACTACACCTAAAAGAGGCTTGTTGTCAGTGTGAATTTCGAAGGGAAGGCCAAAAAATGCAAGTGAAAGCGTTATAGGCCAAATATTATTGCTAAGGCCTCTTTATCTAGCTGCGAATAGTTTGTTTCTGCATGGGACATGGTTCTTGATGCAAAGGCAATCGGCGTCTCGGCCCAGAAGGCATTCGGTTCATGAGAACCGAACCCACGCCGTACGGAAATACATCGTATTTGATTACGATAGGCTTTTTGGGTTCGTAATGAATCAGGAGAGAAGAGGCGATAAGGGCCACCTTTGATCGCTCAAAAGCATTTTGTTTGACTTCCGACCAGTTCCAGTAGTGATTCTTTTCGAGTAATCGAGAAAGGGCCTCAGAATTGTAGCCAATTGATTCATAAATCGACTAAAGTGGGTAACCAACCCAAGGAATGAACGCAACTGAATAATATTGTTGGGGCGAGGAGCCGTTTTTAAGGCTTTGAGCTTATGTTTGAGTGGACAGTGACCAGTTTTATCTACCTTAAAGCCAATGTACTCTTCTAAGTCTGCAAGGAAAGTGCACTTATCTTTCCTGAGTTTGGAACCTACATCTTCTAAACGTGTTTGTACTAGGTTTAGAGTCTCTATATGACTATGTTCAGACGGTACCTTTACTAATATGTCATCAATATATGCACAAACGTAATGTATGTCCTTCACGAGGCTATCAATCAAGCGTTGAAATAAACTTGGAGCAGAACTTACTCCAAATGAGAGTCGTTTATATCGACATACCCCTCGGCACGTATTGATTTTGTGGCGTCTCCGGATTCGATATTTAGGACAACTTGGTTGTAAGCATGCTTCAGGCCCAGAGTTAGGAATTTTCGGTCACCCGAGCGAGATGCGTACAGGTCCTCGATGCGTGGGAGAGGATAAGGATTTACTTTAGGTGCTGAGTTGATCGTCAGCTTGTAGTCGCCACAGATACGTACGGATTTTTGGGCCACACATTCCGAATACTGCACTAACTCGATGATGTCCGCTTTTTGTAAGCGATCCAATTCCTTTTCAAACTTCTGTGCGACTGCATAGGGGACTGACTAAGCTTTGAAAAACCGAGGCTGGAATTCTGATTTAAATTGAAATTTCACACTTGTACCGCGGCAGTGTGTAGAAGAATCATCATGAAACACTTCTCTATGACTTACTAACAGAGAATCTAGTGCCAGGTTAACACCAAGCCGATGAACAAAGGATAGCATAAAAGGCACGCATTTTATCCAGTTCTATCAGAGGAGATTTGGTTGTTGACTTCCTTTGACCACATGAACCGGCAAATAATGAAGTTCTCCACATCGGCCATAAAACCCCTCGAACTTCTTTGTTTTGCCCAGTGTAACTACTGAAAGTAGAACGAGCCAGAAGAATATGAGGGACTTTCGGAAGAGAGGCCTCATTGACGAGAAAAACAGCTGCGCCAGTGTCGATTTCAAACTTCACGGGAGGACGATCGACCGGAAGCGTAATAGTGTAGGGCGATTGTAGCGGCGTGTTCGTTGAAAACATTCGGAGTATCGCCTCGCCATCCACAGCTGGATTTGGGTAGGTGGCATGCATGTTAGTGTTCGTCCATCTTTTGGAGAAGCACACTCGTTCGGTGTGACCGATTTTTTTTTTTGCAAAACCGGCAAACCCTCTCCTATTGTCCACAGTCTGACCATTGGGTGTGGTGCTGACCGCAACGGTAACAGGACGGTAATTGTGTTGTAGGAACAGATGATCGCTGTTTAGATGAAGTCCCGGAAGTGTTCACCAGAGAGACAGCCGATTCAGGTTCGAAGGATGATATCAGCTGCTGAAGGTTTTGCCACACATGCTTTTGACGACTGGCGACATCATAGGCCTTCTCCCACGACAAACCTCTCTTCTCTGATAACAGATATTCTCGCGCTTTTTCATTGAGAAAACCTATGATCAACTGCTGAACGATTATTGCCTGCCTCGATCTCTTCATATCTGCAGTCCTGGATGGCGAGTGTCAGATTCGCAATAAAATCACCAATGCATTGATTGGATCCCTGATGCATCTGACAAAACCGATATTGGCTCAGAAATATGTTGTCTTTTCCGCCCCACGCTGCCTCGAGCTTTGTGAAAGCTGTTTGAAAAGCGGTAACATCTTGCAACTTAAGGGTATCGAAGTAACGTTGTGCCAACTCTCCTAGATGGGTTCGGAGGATTTTCAATTTAGAGTTAAGGTCTGGTGTACACGTGGATGACAACATCGTAATCAGTTCAATATAATCCTCAAATGTCTTTCTACATTTTAACCATGAGTCATTTGAGGGTTACGGAGTATTTTTCGGCCAGAAAGGTAACGGTGAGGACAATAATGAAGCCATGTTCATTGAGCTGCGTCGACAATGTTATGTACCTAACAAAGAAGACTGGTTGTAAACAATACGTGTACTGAGGACGGGAAACAGCACAAGTCAGGAGTCTTGAGGGACACAGCAGGGTATACGGCAAAGCGGGAATATCATAGGCTGAAAGATGACCATTCAGAACAAAGGTGGTCTGGTCGTGCGTACATGACCTTGAAAGTTGCCTTGTCACGCGCGGGGGCGTCATGTTCAGACCATGCGGGTCGAGGACACTGCAATTATAACCGCACATGTACTTAACCAATCAACCTGCTTGATCACCAGCCAATCCATCGCACGGAGACTAGAAAATCCATGCCCGGGGCACCGCGCACACATCTACTGCCCTCACTGCTTCCGTACATTCACATACCGCATGGGTCGCCTCGGACACATGCGTCTCCACGATAACCTGTGATAAACCACCGTAGGCTAGAACACATGAATGCACACTACCTCAACCAAAACATCACCCCCATTATCATGGCGTATGACCCTCAATGCAAGTAGATGCACTTGAGACTGTCACGGTTTCCCAGATGCTGTGGCTTGGAAGGCTGCCAACTGACGTTATATACCAGACCACGCCGTAAGCCCAGTGTGTGTGTTGTGTGGCTGACTTTTACCCTAAAAATGGGCCGCATGGTAGATGCGCTGGACCAACAGGAGGGTAAAATCCGAGTGAGGCAGGCGATATTTCGGATGAGGTCCCATAAAAAACGCCGAACATTGGGGCGTGCTCAACATGGGCACGCTTAGGTGCAGGCTCACGCTGCACCCCGACACCTTTGCCATTTATGGCACTCCCACTCCCTGGAGTATGATTTATCTGCACCCAACCCCGCCTTCGGTCTTCTTGACTTTATCTTGATACCGGGCGGCTGAGGTAAGATAGAGTGCGGTAGATTTTGTACAAATCTACTATCACTTAAAACTAATTTGCGCGCAGGTCACCGTCTCTGCACCACCCTGCTGTGGAGCATATGGTGAACATTTTCGGATTACAACAATCGAACTTGTGTGTGGCTGACCAGTGAACTGGGAGTCAGACGTCGACGGCTCCTTCTTACCCCCAGGTTTTGGTAATCATGATGTGAGTATCAAGGGGGCCAGGTCGTGCTGTGGCGCGCGCAGAAAGCCCTGTCAGTTACTGCGTCCACTACTGCATCAGACAACTTACCGGCTCGGACGGTGGGGATGGGTGGGTATATACTGAGGTAAACGGTTCAGCACATTTTCCTCACCAGAATCAAGCTGAAGTGCTTGAAACTATCATCGTGCGCTAAAAGCCGTGGCTTTGAAGGTTGCCAATCGACGGAATAACTTGATCCCCTGGACTGAGAGGCAGACTACAAAGGTTCCTTCTTAATGTTGCCTTTATGGCTAAGATTCAGGCCAATCCCCTTTTTGTTGTTGTGTCCTTGTTTGTGGTGGACCACAGTGAGTGGATCTGTGCCCTCTCCTTTCTCCTGTCTTCTTGACTCCATCCTGACACCGGGCCCAGGCGGGGAAGTGGAAAAGAGAGAGGCAGGTGCATCGCAAGTCCAATCTTGCTATAATCCAACGCAAGTCACCGTCCCTGCACCACCACCCTGTGGAGTACACGGTGAGTGTCGTCGAACTGACAAGTGTGGTGGTTTGGTCCAGGACGTCGTTTTAACCAGACCGGTGATTTGCAACATTTCCAAACACAAGATTTAACTCCAAAACTGATTCGGCTCTTTGATAATACACTGAATGTTTGAGCTGCGGTAGGTGGTAAAGGTCTGTTTTGTACGCACAGGACGAAAACTGGTGGTTGATTTTTTAAGAAGACTAAGACATGCTCCTGTGTCTTATCTACTCTATCAACCAAACAGTATGTCATCTGGTTCTTGGTTAATCATTTATATCCGAACGGGAGGCCGTTCTTGTCCGGCTGTCGACTTGTTTCTGCAATTTTTCCCCTCAACTGGTGTCCACTTCTTCTTTCTATTAGGGATCAGGCCTAAATGTCCTAGTAGCTTGTGTTTGCCCAATGGCTTTAGCTGCTGCGAACTTTTCAAACCATTGACTTCAGGCTTACTTCAACTGACACATGGCATCCTGCTGAAGGTAATGTATTCGAATAGATACAGCACAAAATTGAACTTCAGTTGGACATTTGGCTCCCGGACTAAAATTTCAAGGTATTCTATCACACTACTTAGCACCGACGGTATTGGTAGTGTAGGTTCATTTTTAATAAGGCCTGTGAAATTTGTGTAACACAGTTTCGCCAATGTTCCTGTGCATAAATTCGTCAATATTTTCTCTCAGGCACATCTCACATCATATCGGGTCTGGCGAAAGTAGTCATTTTATGATTCATTAATTGTCAATGGGGGTGCTTATCGCAGCAGTTTAAGTTCTTAGGGAATACCCTAACCAGTACAGTTTTCATGTCCCGTTCCGCGTAAGAAAACAGGAGTTTTGGGACGCCAATTGGGAGAATAGTGTATTCTTTATCAGAAATATCGGGAAAAGGGGTTGGAGGAATTTGCTGCCTAATGAGGGCACGTCCGGCGGCTGCGAGAGTGGCATCCGAAGGGCGAGAACGTGTGGAGTCGTCACAGGGCATTCAGCGAGATCATGGGTGAGTCCGCCTTTAAGATGATTGGCCAGATTGGATAACCGGGATTTACGAGAACAAGACAGACGCTGGTTCGCACGTGCATGCAATTTCGAGAGGTTCAGTATCTCAACCTACGCGTGGAGTCGAGCCCCTACATGCTCTCTACCTTTGCTGACTACCAGGGCCACCCGTGATTATTCCCGAACAACTAATCACTGAAAAATGTCCATTAATTAGTCAAATACTTTATTAAAGTAAGAGGAGCTGCGTTTATAAAAAACACGACCTTTAAAAAGAAAAAAGTATACACTTGAGGTGAAACGACGAAGTCCCAAAGCTGATACTGTATATACGAACTTGGGTTGACAACATAGGCAGCTGGGTCACAGGCTAAGTTCAAACTGCAAGGGCACCTCCACTCACCAATGATGAAAATGGATCTTGACAAATCTGTTCATATAGAGCATATTTTGGTGGAACAGAAATCCTGTGGACGGTGACACAGGCTAAAAGGGGAAAAATTGAGAGGAAATAAAGCAAACACATAATCTCAGGGCTTCTTAGAATGGATGCGGTTGCAGACGAACACTGAGCACAGGACCACGCACAGCTATGCCAGGCATACTTCTTTTGTTGAAAAACTGGACTCGAGTTGGTGACTAGGGCAAATCGCCTCAATCAACTAGGTCAGATGCCTAAACATTAAATGTTAATAAAAGAGATGGCTACTGAATTTAATTTGCAGTAGCAGTGTTTGCGGATTCAAATATATTTCACAGTTTCGGTTGCCGTATGCACATACACCTGTGTTGAGATGCCCTTAGTAAATTTAGCCTGGACTGAGACCTATACCATGCGACTGCGGTACCAATCCGAGATGTTTTCGGACGTGTTGCCCTAACACTAGAATCCATCAGAAACCATGCCGCCAAAACACGATTCCCACTGTAAGCAGATATACATATAAATAAGTTGGCATGCCTGATGGACGGAAAATCTAGTGTGCATAGTTTACCGACTAAGCCCTACGGAGGGTCAAATTTGAGCATGCTAACTTGTAATCGCCTGCGATTAAAACCATCTATATCTCAGATATAGTACGCCGTGGTGCCTTGCGTGTTAATTTGTACAGAGAATTAATCTACATTTGCCTCCACTCGTCCGGTTTCAAGACCATCCGAGATGGACGCGGGCAAAGGGAATATTACGGCAAGGAAGCCCATCTGAACGTGCTACACACGACCCGGTTACCAGTTTCGAACTCACCAATTTTCAAAAAAGGATGTGGTCTGGGACCTCACCTAGGAGGATGCGATGCAAAAGTCGCAGAAAAACAAAAAAACAAGCCATACAGTCTAATCTTTAGTTCCAAGTAGAACGGTGTTATCCAGTCACTTGCAGACAATACAATTATGAACCCGTTGTGCTAAACTCTTGGTTATTTATAATGAGGGGACCAAGAGTTGGAGCCGAGGTGAACTGATTACAATGTCCCTATCTCATGACGATCGGCGCATAACAATCAGGTCAAATGAGGATGAGATCGGGCGCAGTGACTAGTGTGACGTGATATTGGCACTTGGCATGTGCCAGGCTCAGGTTGGGATCTTCCGCTCACTCGCTCGGTCATTGCATTCTGACCGACTCCTCCGGTCATTAGGCCCACCAACCGAGCTGTGTCGTTGGTGCGCAGGAACAACATGACCACCCCGATGGCTTACGGTGGCTGCGGGCATTTACCTTGGTCACTTACGTGTGAATCACACAGACAGAGGCACATAGATGCCTCGTCATCCACCGCTGTGCCGAATCTGTGACCCGGAGGTCAGATAGGTAAGCGGAGAACACTGGAGAATAAGAGGAAAGGTTTAGGTCAGTCTTGAGATGCGTGTATACCACCTCAAGCGCCTGGAAACCTCCCGCCTCGGGCACCCACGCCACACCAGAAGGCATGTGATCACATTCGTCTCCGAGTCTTAAAAAAAAGATTCAGATATATGCTCTCCCGTTTGCTTCCGATGTGATCGAGTTCTACGACAGCCTCCTTCATGTTGTCTCTCGACGAATTTGGTCGTCCCGCATTCAACGTCAAAATAACGAGGTTATGAGCCTGAACTGCCCAAAAGTTGCCATCGCAGAAATTCATTCGGACAAGCCCTGTGGTTTCCTACTGCTACAGTTCCGCCTCTTACCCCGTCACTCAACCTTGTCAGTTTCCATTTCATTAATCTCCACTGCAACATGCTACAAGTTCCTAATCAACCGTCAACGCTTTAGCCTCAGAACGCACTCATTCCTCACTCATTTTATCCTTTTTATATAACCAGAAGTGTTTAAACGCACTTATTTGCCCGAACGTTTCGTTAATTGTGTTTTAAGATATACACAGTTTCTTTGGTGTCAAAATACGCCATTCTCGGTTTAGGCAGGGGGTACTGTGACAGTCCATTCTCGTCGTCACAGATGTGGCCGCTTCCTCTTGCAGCTTTTCACACACTCGCGTCACACTCCTTAATAATTAGCTGCATAAGCTGCGCGTAATTTAACACTGACGTGGTTAGAGATCGATGCCAATTGAGGATGCGTCCTTCGCTAAGTGACTCCAGGCGTACGCATCCACCCTTTGCTGGAGGTAACAAGCTCGACGTCTGTTACTCAGCTAAAGAGAACATTTGGTGTAACTTCCTGTTGATCTGCGCGCATACTCTCTCGCTACAGCAAAACTTGTCCAGTAGCCTCCCCTATGTCTGACCTTGGATTTGTTCACTCATCAAACCACGGATGCGCGCTCTTACCGGCTGCCAAAGCTGTCGAGGTTATCGTGGACTGTACGACCCCTTAGACTTCTGTGAGATAAGAGGCAGTTTTCAAACGGGGTAGGTGGCTCTGTCGGGAGCTTGAAAATTCCCAAATCCGAGGCCAGGGAAGACAGTTAGATATGTGAGGGAGTGTACACGTAGCTCGTCAAGCAGTTGCAGCCGGAGTTTTCACTAGGAAAGTGACGGTTGATTAACATGCATCGGAATTTCGTCCGATTACAGCGAAACAGTTAAGAGAACAATATCGACCGGTGTCGAAGAGACGACGGTTGAGTCACATGCATACGCCGTACTTTACATAATCGCTATGCCGACCGAAGGCTGTATGGGTAAATGGTGGCACGGACAACCGTGAAAAAGGGCTGCTACAGCTTGACGTCACTTCAGCCATTCCATTCATTACCATCCTTAGTAGGCTCGATCCTAACGGGCAGCTGTGATTGGGTAGAGTGGAACGGCCGATGCGGATCTGCAGGGGACCGACTCCGTGCGCATGTTGCAACGCTGAACCACTCGCGACTACTCGCACGTGCGCACCAGCGACGGCCAATCCCAGCTGTCCAATCAGCTTCAAGGCTGACGCACCCATGGCTTTGCCATTGTCTTACATGGCCACAATTTCCATTCGGTAACTGAAGATTTTGGTTCGACTGGCGGGAGGATATTCAAATTGACGTTATGAAAAGGAACAGTCTGTTATTATCCAGGTCAATTTGGCAGAAATATTTGTCTCCAAGTATCCGCATATTCGGCTTATAGATTTGAAGGGAGAATTGTTCATTTTTTATGGTGGTCTATTGTTTCGAGTCAAATTGACAAGATAGTTTACCCCATTGGTCGATAGGAAGGGGTACGAAGACATACCTCCAAACGCGTTCGTCTTTTTCACTTGGAGTTGGAATAATGTGAAATTCATGTATATTTCCACGATACCTAACATTATTTATTCCTTCAACGGAAAGTACCGCAGGAATTGGTTGCAGTTCACTGACTTCCAATAGGTGTCAAAGGCAGATGGGATTGCGTGAAGAAACATTTCAGCATTTTGACAAACTTAGATTTCCCTAATCTCTAGTGTGTCTTGAACCACCGACTTTAGAACTTTGCGTCAAATGTAATGCAAACAATGTTTTTATGCATCTCACACAACCTTGAAAAACATTGCTTTGATTTACAGTGCTAAAGGCCTCGGATGCAATTTTGTGTCAAGATAAAAGCTCAGAAAAATATAAAAGTGTTTCGGTACACAAGCAGCCTTTTCCTTTGCTCATGCGGACAACTGGAGCTCGATCCCTCGCATAAATTTCGGACTGTGCCCGTTTTACCTTCCAACAGTCTGCGCAAAAAGTTCTTGCTGATTAAATTGACACGAGTTAAGTAGGGCCGATTTGTAGACATCCTTTGGAGGGCATAAATGTTCCCAAAGTCGCCATATCACCAGCCTCGACTCTCCTGAGAGCGGTAATTTTTCTTCTCAAGATTATGGGCTTGTCATGCAGGTAACCAATGGCACAGGCATGAACAGAACATGTTGCGATGTAGATTACTTTGCCGTCTATATTACATGGTGTGGAAGGATTTTTAGCAAACCACATTGACAAACACAATCCATAGCAGTACAGATTAGGAAAAGCCAATTACCTCTCACGCGCGTAAGAATAATGCGCCTTACGCTATGAACTGTCAGTTGGGTTGGCCACCCGAAAACGTAACCAGACATTCAACCTGGGAATTTTATTGAACCCGCATCATCCTATATGACCTGACCTCTGAGGTGAAAGCTCCAATTTAAAGCTACCCAAGTTCACGCTGATTCTCAGCTTTTTCAAATTGTCACGTAAATATGGAATGAGCAAAAGTGCACTAAACTATTTATATTTATAAATGCATTATGACGCTTGGCTGACGAACGTGGAATCATACGAAAACATAATCCTCACGGAAACGGAAGTCAGTCATGTTCAGCTTTGAATATCGAATCCCTTGCAAAACAATTGACGGGATTTAAAGCATACAATGTGAAACCAGAGATCACCTTAGGAAATGAGAGACGCAAAGCTTTGCAAAGTCCAACTTCGGGGATGTCATGTTTACGAATGACCACAAGTGGCTATGTTTTGGCCAAATGGTATAGTCCATATTGCTTTAGAATAAGTAGGCTCCTGACATATTGGAAGAGTTAGAATCTGATAGTCTTTATGCAATCGAGTCTAGAAAGCTTTATTAATTGGCTCTCATAAAAACAAAAAATCTTCACATCTTTCCATTAGCTAATGTAGTGGGGGAACAGCCACATTTGCGGCTTGTTAATTAAACGGTGTGGCTCAGGTTTAGAGAAAACAGTAAGAGCAGGTGAAATAATTCATGCTGTTCTTCCGGGCGTAGTCCTCCCTGCCCGCGCACTGAGCTGCAGTCGGTGCGAGTCAAATGAGCATAATAGAACATTCTGAATACTCGTCATTGGTCTTCCTGTACAAGATCCTCAACAGCATTTAATTCTTCGCATTGAAACTCCCAAACATAAACCATGCTCGTTAATTAGTTGCCAAATCGCTGGTATTTTCACAGATTTGAATTTGCGACAGCTCCAACTTTCATGGAATAATAATCCAATTAGACAACCTTACATCCACGTGTCCAACGCAAAATTGTAACCTTCAGGACAGTTTTCCATGTATGGGATAGATAAGTAGTAGACGCGATCGTTTGGGGCAAGGAATTTATTCACCTGACGTTTCGGATTCCAGCTCCTCAGAGACAGCATAACATATGGGATATTTCTGATCCGCTAATGATTTGGGGCGAACATTTTAATGTGTCAAGCACTCGTTCGATCTCCGACGTAAATGAGCAAGAATCTCGCACGCAGCGTTTCTAGCCATCATTTCGAGAAGGGTTTGGTCTTCACTTTGTTCGCATGTTATGGCAAAGGTGAAGGTTACAATCCCAACCTCGACCATGACTAAATTAGCTGCCGCTGAAAGGTAACGACTTCGTAAGTCTGCCGAACTATTTGTCTGGTCGTTAACCACCATGCCCTTATGAACTCATAGTAGGCGCGTTTGGCAGCGCATTTTGCACTCTTTGTGAGAACAGCTACTTTCAGCGTGATCGCCGAACCGAGGCAATCCTTACACACCTCTAACCCCACTACAGTGACCACCTACCCGCGACATTACAGGAAGGGCACCAACTGGAGGTGCGTAGGTGAGCATGCAGCAGCCGATTCACTTATTCTGAGTGATCGACATACTAAGGATACGAAATTAAATTTACCTACATGAGCACAAGAACAAGCAAGGGTCAGTTCCTGATGCGTAGCAGACAATATAGGATGAACATGAGTAGCTGATTGTTTTTTTTCGTGCAGATTTGCACACCTTACCCCGGCAACTAAAAGAAACGTCAGGTATTAGATTTCCAGAAACCGAGATAAACTTACTTTGGTCTCAATTTTTGAGCACGCAAGAAAAATTTGCTTCACGAAAGTGGACTTGAATAAAATTAATTTCTCTTAGGTGGCAAATAATAACTTTCTGTCCCCAAACGGAGAAAAATCAACCTCTTGAATTTCACGTTGGACCAATAAGATGGGCGGAAAATCTTCAATGATGCACACTGAATAACCATTTAAATGTATCTCGAACTCACGCACATTGCCACAGCAAAGCCAACCAACTAGAGCTACCCCCCTGCGCGCGAGACCTTGGGGCGTGGTAAAACTGCGATGCATGAACCGCTTTAATTTCAGCATAGAAGTGAATTGCGATGCAACTGCCAAAACATGGCACTACGAGGAACACACGCTTCACAGCCAGCACGAGTTTCCGAGTGATGACTGCAAACCTCACTACGGGCTGTCAGTACCAAATCCAAATGGAAAGCACTTGGCACATGAGAACAGAACTTTTCTGGTTATTTAATCTAGTACGTCGACCTGACAGGTAAATCACACTCCCCATAGGATCGCGCTTTGTATGCAAAGGGGTCAATGCATAGCGAAATTGTAGTAGAGCTAAATTTTAAATTCGCCAAAACAGCCTACACTAAGGAAACGTAGAATTGAGGTATTTCGCAGAACAATGTGATGTTCGAAAAGAACACATCCTTTGGCAGAAGAGCAGTCGTGAAAATTGTTCTCAGACTGCAGACCATGTCCTCTATCGTGCAAGTATACGGTTTAATAATTAAACAGATTAACAGCACACAACCCGTGGACAGCCTACGGTAGATACGGCCTCGTGAACCTCGAATCACATGCAGGAAATCCTTAAGCCTCGCCTTAAAAAGCAAGTTCTGTCGCTGTAATGAAGATGAAGACCCTGATAGCCGACCATGAAAGTCAATATGCAACTTGTCTTCGGGACAACTAGCGTTGTTGATCATGCAAGTTATGCCGACTGCCAAATTCTTTTTAAACCTGACAAGAACGCCCATGACTCCGGCTTTTATATTACTGCGACTACACATGACAGAAAGCCAACTGCAAGCTCAAGATATAACCAAGATCGCCAAGGCAGTATCCACGTACGGCTACATTGCCCATGAAGTAGTTTAATTTAACTTACGTAAACTATATGTACGCACTTTGCAGCCGCATCTACACGGGACCGCAGTTACAGTAACTCGAAACAGCAAGCTCGCGCATGAAAATATGCGCCGACATCATAAGAGAACCGCCGTATATGCAATCGACCGGAAGAGACTTGACAATATACAAGTTGCAGGCTAAAAGATGATTTCAGCGCACACTATCCACCACGGAGGTGGGCCTAGAGGTCGCAATCAAACCAACATAAAGCAACAGGACTAGTGATCAATCCCTTGTTCAAGGATCATAACTTCGCAACTACTTCATTTCAACCGTTCCACTCCCCAGACAAAGTGACCACAATTCCAGCAATCACGTTAGAACTTCCCAAACTACAGAACTGTCTTGGTGCTAAGAGTAGAACACAGTAGTTGAATTTGAACATCAAACCACGTGTTTAACTTTCTTTTATTAACACTATTGCGACGAAATTTGGTCTCCCAGAATATGGCACAAAACTACACGATAAGGTAGAAATCTGGAGAATTCTCCCAATACGCAGTGGGTTGAAATTGAATTGCACCATTCTATCTAGGTGAAAGAAATGCCTACCTGCGGCATAGAGATGTAGAGATATCAAAGCCACGCGAAAAAGGCTACCACACAAAAATAACCGGCCAGATTGGAACCCCATAAGCCTGATATTTAAACTAGTCGAAAATAAAGGTACCCTAAATTTTTGAAAGACTTGAAGTAACTGGAATATCAAAAACCGAAGGTTTATTTTCATTCAATGATCATAATTAAAGAGTATGACAGAGATACAGACACGGAAATAAAACACAATGCAAAGATAATTGGTTGATCGGCCTTGAGTATTAGTTTAATCTGCCTTTCTACAATGGGACAATCGACTGCCCGCACATCCCCCATCCCCCCTGGGCGCATGCTCACCAAACCCCGCTTAATAACATTGACAAAAGTCTCTCCGGCCTATTTTATGCCGTTATAAAATGCAAAACTATAACCCACCCGGTATGCCATGTTATTCTACCCATAATGACCGGAACGCGAGATTAAGATCCCGCTTAACAGCTACCACAGAAGCCTAATCTGGTGCTAAGTCACCTGATTTATGGGACATTACTACAGGTAAGTTCCAAGGTACCGGTAGCACATGAAACGCCACCGGCCTCAGCAACAGAAGGCTCAAAAAGTAACAGGAGCATTCTAACGCGCGTAGAGGGAAGCGTCCTCAGGCGATGTATCAACCTTTCCCCTCCTTTAGTGCTGTGTGGATAAATAAGGCCAAACCTTCCCAGTTTGCGGTATATCTGGGCCCCTTCACACGGATCGGTGCCGATAAAGGATAAGCATCTTGACGAGGTCCGGCCAACCGAAGGGACCGATTAAGGCTTTGCTGGATTTTTACACGCCCATCTCAAGGGGAGACTGAAGCATGAGGCGTGGATCCCAATGAGCATCCGATTCTCTCAAACCTTAAAGGCCATGAGGTCACGCCAGAGCGATGAGAACCATGTACCATTATGCCGCTTAGATATGGACTTCGAACCGGGGCTATGGGTATTTTTCTTTAATGCGGAACATTTCAGCCTAGCACAAACGACAGATGAAAACTGAGACGGGAAGGTAGCCGAGCACGTGTACGCAACATAATCGTAAAATATGGGATAATGAATGTTATACATGAAACGATTATGCAACCTTGCCTGGGATTGTTAACCGTCGGTTGGGAGATTTAGTCAAGTAAAGTACTTCAAGTGGGGCAAACAGTATAAAGCCAAGCCTTGGCAAATGTGATGAACTGTAATGAACGCCAGGATGAACTTGCGGGGTCCGAGGCATTTACATAATCCAAACGCGGACGACGCAGGGTGTGGGTCTTTACATGAAAATTTTTCGTGTGATTGTTCGGGAGGTCGAAAGGGGTAACTTGCGCCTATAAAGATGAAAACGTGAACAGTAGGAAAACTCCACTTTCGGAAGCAACGCCCATGACAACTAACAACTAAGGCTCATAATGCGTTCGCTTCAAAAACTGACTATCCACGGCACGAACCTGGCGCCAGCTGCAGTACTTACTGACTACAAGTTCATAAATTACAAAAATTTCGCATATTCGTCGATCAAAATGTTGGCATTACTATCACTCAAACAGCGTTCTCCTCGACGGCCTTCAATAACCCTCCTCCGCGGCAGAAGGGATGCGTGCCGTATACTCGAACGACAAAATTCGACCAACTGCAATTTAGACTACGGGTTTCATGTCAACAAATTTGAACGTAGAATAACGTAGCCAGTCAGCCACGGAAAATTAGTCGTTTCCTTTTGACATCTAATCAGAAACCTTCAAAGACAAATGTATGCAGGGCCCCAAGTACATAACTTAAATAAACCTCACGACTTGCATGTTTTTGCTGAGTAAGCATCAGAGTAATGTTTGAAAACGTCAAATTTCGGTCTTATGACGAACTATCTTCAATTTACACCTCTCTCGTGAGGTAGATGTTTAGATAGATTTGATTTGGTGGAGAAATTCTCATAATTTTAGCACATGTGCATTTAATTTGAAGTATACCACCAAACCCAAGGCCGTTAGGCATACGTCAGAATTCCCTTGCCTGCTTGTTTGCTTAGTCATAAAAACCAAGTTTTTTGGATAAAAATCACGCATAAACACCGGTGAAGTACGAACCTTCAATCTTTTGTGGGTGAAAACCACCCCCAATACATTCTTGTCGAAACCAGACGGCAGACACCCTGGATTGCCATGGAATACAACTGTAGTACCGTCAACTCCAAAAAATGAGACCACATTTTAAGGGGGAAAAGCTGGCTGAGTGCAACATCCGGCATTGCTAACTCACGTTAAAACCAAGAAGCCTTGCACAGTTCGTTTTATTTAGAAACGGATTCAAATATTTCTACCGAACAGCCGAGTTAACTACCTTCA
Organism: Schistocephalus solidus; assembly: GCA_017591395.1. Taxonomy (NCBI): domain Eukaryota; kingdom Metazoa; phylum Platyhelminthes; class Cestoda; order Diphyllobothriidea; family Diphyllobothriidae; genus Schistocephalus; species Schistocephalus solidus. The sequence continues at coordinate 32,003 of WEDG01008792.1, read as the reverse complement.
CGGGCACACCCTAGTTTTAACTCACCGGGCATATACATACAATCGATATCAATAGTTCAGAAGTAATAAACCTATGTACACGTCACTTGTGCGCACGAAAATCCATGATACCATCGCGGTAGCATCTCTAAATGCACTGAGAAATAACTGGCATCTCAAGCAACAAACGTAGTACGAAGTCCATTCTCGCTCACAACTCTTGTACATGTAACCTTATCTGGCTTTAGTCACTGCATCCTACGGGTTTGATACGTAAGCTAAAGCTAAGGAAGACCAACGTACTGGTGATCCAAATCCATGCATCGGACAACTGTACAGAACATGTCGCGAGGCAGGCAGCTAGCGGATTTAACCCCACTTGGCATAAAGATAGCAAACGCTACATAATAGCCATTACTGAACCTTAGCAATCGGAAATTAGGAGTGCGGGAAAACAGTGTTATGACAAAGCCAGTAACAGAAGCCCACACGACCAGAGGTCCTCACAAAGAACTACGCGAAACGTGCAAAAAACTCCTCTATGTAATCTCTCAATAGGTTCTGAACTGAATTTTATGACACGTCCACTGAGTTGGGCGGCAATACACATATACCGATGGTTTATTCCTCACTCGATTGGAATTAAAACTTAACTCCAGTGGGTCTGGTAGTATCCTTAAAGATGAGAATCCCCGGTTTGTCATTTAAATGATATGACCAAGGAATAGAAAACTGTACAACTTCCATAGGTTTTGATTTACGTCAGAGCAATTTTTTAAGCATTTGAGAAATTACATATTAATGCGTATTTTATATGATCAAGGTAAAGCCTTTGTCGGACAAAAGATCCTTACCCAGGCGCCAAGGTAAGAATCACATATAAAGCGCCCAACTCAAGTGGTACAGGTAAGATCAACTTCAAAAATTTATTTCCTTTCATGCCATACAACCTTGCAACACCTTCGAATACTTGAGCTTATAGCACACGACGTTAACACTTGGCATTTATTTATGATACTGACCACGCAACGAGCAGGAAGCTTCTTATGTAAAACTCGAAACTTTGCTTCGAGAACTGAATAAGGTAAATAGTTCATCGTCTTAGTAAGTGCATATTAACTCAAGTCTATTTGTGTTTGGAAACTCATCATTCCCGAAATTTTCCCTACTTTTCGGCACGTCAGTAAGCTCGAATCTCCTGACAATCAGAGGTCAGGACGTTACCTTCCAACTTATAAATAATTCAACTAACATGCCGCCAAATAAGTATTTGCACATTGATCCACATACAGCGTGTTAATGAAAACCGACCACAAACTGGACCGTCCAAGTCGACAGGATAGCTGGGTGCAAATTTCTGGCCAAATTACCTTTGGATAATCGTTCCAACTTACGTATGTAGGCCTTAACGCATCAATCGAGTAAGTTCGGTAGCTTTATAATGGTTTCTACCTTAAATGGTATATAGCAAATGCCACCGAGTATGGTATTAGGTAGGCTTGTTATGGTATGGACCGACTGTACCGAAACAAAGACAAAACCCGGCAGATTTACCCAGCCCGCATCCAGAATCTGTGTCCTGAAAGGGCTATAATAAGCCTATAAAGCTTTCAGCAGGCTACAAATTATTACACTAATGCTAGAGGACATCCGGGACGCGAAATAAGTGCTTGATACTTACTCCTACTATGCACAGTTACGTGTCATAAGTAAGAGAAACGACCTCTTAGATTTAACTGTCTTACGCACGATAATTTGCAAATTGATAAAAAAATAACAGGCTTTTTATACTACAAAACCTCTTAATTAGCGACTGGATACACCCTGTGCGAGGAAAGCCTTCACATCTAGTCTCCGATAGTATATAAAAACATCCAGTACCTAGCAACTTCTAGAGCATACGCTGAAAACCGTGCATGACCGAAAAGCAACTGACGCCAGTCCCTGATCACCCACGTTATGAAAAGAGACGGCAAGGCCGTAATAAATGACACGGACTCAGTCATCTAGGGCAGCAGAATGAGGTCGGATTGTCATGTGGATAAAAAGACAATGTAAACGCCGATCAAATCTTTCAAAAAATGCAGCCAGTGGCATTTTCTCGCGATTATTAATCATGTTATTCCCTCCCTAAATTAACCTGCATTTCATCCGTTATCCCACAACAGCAGCCATTTAGACCATGTTATATTGCGTTACTTGTATAATGAACATCAGGTATCATTAAACTACTTCGCACTTCCTCAAAGACGCTTATTACGATTGGCTCTTGGTCATCAGCTCGGCATGCAACACACCAAGAGTATAACATGCACGAAGGACTGCACACAGAATAGACCCTTTGACCTACATTTTAATGCAGACTGAGAAACCACTGTTCGCTGAGTGCTGGATGTGGATTCATCTTAACACAACATCAATGGCGAGACCTACAGGTAACAGATCATCTGGGGGGTTTGACGTTTTCAACGCTAAAACATATGGATGTAGTGTTTATGGACATGTGCCTATCTCTTAAATAAATTTCGGTATATGAATGAAATTGAGGACAACTATCAATAGAAACTACATAGGCAAACTGGGATTAAAGGATATGACATCTCCATCCAGAAACCAGGCATATAGGGACATTTGGTTGTAAAAGTACCTATACTTTCGCTCAAGCGCAGAAACGGAGATTTTGATACACATTCTATTTCCCGAAATTAATTATTTGTATTGTACTTCCTAAAAATTATCGACATCTGGTCGGGTGAATGCAAATTATGAATTAGCGTTCCGGATACTTGAACCAGTTATACTGGACATCATACTAATGCGCGATCAGAAATCCCAGTATAGTCGAAGACATTTCTTACATCGAGTTACCCTCTAAAGCAAAAGCAGCCCTTTTTTAAATATTTGTCTCAAGTTGGTTTAGTCGAGATTGGTGTATATATTCCAGCAACAAAGTTAGAAGCACAGGTAGTTATTCATTTCAGATCCGACAGTTGAAAAGCTGAAAGCGAGGGATCTATCGTTGTCCCGCTGACAGAACTGATTTCCAGACATCAAACTTTAAAATACTGGGTCTCCAACCTCATAAGCAAGTACTTTGAGGTTTGGTAGTGACCAGATCAGTCTTCTCCTCAGCCTCGGGTAGTAAAAGTTCTCTCTGCAACACTACCGGCCTCGACCGTTGACTCATTTTGAATTGCATAGCATGCTTAGTCATTTAGATGTGAAAACTTAGCGCTGCATAAGTATTACTCATCAGGTGTACTTGTACTTAGTACTACTGTGCTGTAACCTTGTTTACTTAACGTCATTAGAACTTTATTAGGTTCCTTGAGAATTTTTAGTGCAGGCGAGTCCACAACATATCGTCCAATTGCTTATTCGACATAGTCTTTGGTGATTTGGCTCAAAAACCTAACTGTGGTGACAGGCAAACCTATTTAGTGGCGCCTCACAGTCGCCATGGCACAATGCCATCCAGGGGTTTACGACGGCTAATAAGGCGGTCGGTGTGTCAGATCTCGGTCCACCACACACGGACAGACGTCATTGTCGGACCACAATCACTTGTTTATCAAACCCGACAGCCTGTTTATCTCACAGCCAACACTTGCTGAAGGTCTTCCTGCAACCCGTCACTTTTAGACGCACCGAGTGTCCAGCAAAGAGGGAACCTGTGTTCAGCTGTCACATTTGCCAGTAACCTATGCAAATCACGCTGACGACTGAATACACTGGAGCCACAGACCAACGTAACGCGCTTCTGTCATCTGACGTGTCGCGCAAATCACATGCTATCGCATTCTAACCGTCGATCCTAGGAAAGGCTGGGTCATCCCGTCAGCTGGCAAGCACATCAACCCGTTACTAGCCAAACGAACTTCACCTATTAAAGATGTCTTAGGTACTTAAATCCAATGCCTACAATCGTACAAAATGGTGCTTAGTCAACCTGAATAACCATTACGTGAGTTGCAATAGCAAGGAATGTACCGTAGTAAAATACTACGACCGAACCCGTTTGGCGGACTAGACTTGTTTAATAATTTTGCGCCAGGTAGCTGGACATTTATTGAAAAAGTATGCTGACAGGGGCACGGAAACAAGAAAATATAAAAACATCTACACTAAAAAAATAAAAATCAAAGGTGTCAGGTGCATCGTACTGTCACGGAATAAAAAACCACTGTCAAACGCACAAGTTCAGATGAACATCGAAGAAAGCTCAGGCTGAGTGGGCCGACGGCTACGGATAAAACTGTTTAGACAGCTAAGAATTCTAAAAATGGTCACGCATTTAGGGCTCGGTTATCCTTTCACTGGTGATAACAGGTCCACAGAAATGAGACTAGTCCAATATATTGAGGTTGTGTTCTAACCAAAAAATATACACACATCCAGTTGATTACGCCTTACTTTAAATACTTGGGCTGAGAGTACATTCTTCGACTCGTTCGGCTATGAACAAAACAGACATTTCGTATGATTTCCAAAAAATGGAACCTATACCAGTGGGGTTAGGGATACCACGACGCCACATAGCGGTTATAAGGCCTCATTCAACGACTGTCTAGATGTGCGTATTAGTGACAACTTTCTAACCTAACGGATATAGATGAAGTACTGTAGTTGCATCAGACATGTGCTATGCGCTAGAAATCTTGAGCTTATGACATAGATAGCCGAACCGGCTGACAACAGGAGCTTTTACTCACATAACCTTACGCTACTACGACAAAACTAACGGAAAAATTCCAGTTAACCTTATTTCAAGTTTAAGACAAAACTGCAGAGCATTTACGAAAATCTCACCTGCAGATCCAGGGATGAGGAGACGTCACGAACGGGCTATAAAAAGTTGTTTGTTGACATGTCTCCAGGAAAGGAGATCCCAAACCTATTCGTCGCGCTCGTGACGAAGGATCATGTTCCTGCCATATATTCTGTACCCACTGAGTTCACGAACTGCCCGTTCGGCTTCGGAATTCGATGGAAGAACTACCATAGCTTCACCCATAGGATGGCCCCGGGCATCACGACGGAGCCTAATGGAACCAGGTAGAGGATAATACTGGCGGAAAATATCTAAAAGCATTTCAGGGGACGTTGCTGGAGAGAGGTTGCTAATGTATAACGGCACGCCTCTAGGGAACTCGGGTCGTACGGGTGACAAACCACTTGGATGTGGAGGGCGTGGCGGCCGAGAACCCCCAAAGGGTTCAGGTCGACGCTGGAAAGGTTCGGGACGAGTTGGAGGACCATTTTTTTCATCAAAGAATGGCGGCCTTAATTGTGATGGTGGCCGAAATCTTGGGGCATCGCTTGCGTAAGGCTGGTGCGGCGGGAATCGGATGTTATCTCGAGCAGGGGGGCGAAATTCGCGAGCCTCTCGCTCCGTATTGTTCGATTGGTGAGGACGGAGATAAGAATCACCCTGAACGGGCGGATCGGGGCCGGCAACTTCGTGCAACTTGCTTTCGAATTCAGATCTTGTAATAGTTTGCATAGATATTTCCGAATTCGACTCTCGAAGCTTTGCCTCTGAGGCAGAATAGTCGGACACGGCCTTCTTGCAATTGCTTTCGCTGATGAAGTCGATGACAGCAGCTCTACCTCCTGGTAGCGTGCGAATGGCATCACCAGGAATAATGACACTGGGAAAGAGGCGAGAAACTTCAAACGGCTTCATTGTTCTGGAAAAGCCGGACACCAGTGCACAAGTTTTTGGACCCGTAGGTGGTGGTTGACTTGTAGGTACCGGTTGTTGCTTTTGGTTCGGGTCGCGGAACACTAGATCTGCTCTCAGGCGGTTTCGGAGCTGACCTCGAAGTGAAGAAATCGTACTGAAGTCGAGATATAGCTAGTAAGCGCACTGGACTCCCTTGATTACCTCTAAATGGCCTTGGCCTCGCACTCAGGAGAATGTCAAGGTCCTTAGGTGAAGGGAGGCGGACTATAGCGCGCGGACCCTTTGACTCGCCGTAATTTGGGGAAATAACCGCTACGTCATTGACGTTAAGCCCAGGGGCGCCAAGAAAAGCGACAACTTCTGATGGAGTCGCATCAGGAGGTAAGTCACAAATTTCCAAACAACCATCAGTGAAGTAAGGTGGCTTCACAGTAGATCGAGGTGGTATCTTTTTATGCACATCTGGTGGACATTTCAACTCAAAGTTCGTATCAGTGACACGATAGAATTCTTCGGGAGAGGATGCTGCGACCTTTACAGGTCTACCCTTGTAGCTCGTCCCATTGAAACTCAATGCCCGTTCCATCGACTCGTGGCCATTCATCATGACATACACATACCCGGTAAACCGCTTTAACACATCTTCCTCTAGACGTATTCCCCACCGAGGGATGATGCTGACGCCCTGTAAGATGTCAAAGATGGCTTTTACTGAAACATCGGGTGGGTGGAGCGAGACCTTCGAGACAAAATTAGTGTCAGAACCCAGCTCCTGGGACATCGGTCCAGGTCGCATTCGTTTGAAGGGAGGTGCCTGACCCCCTTTCTCAGAATCATCGAATTGCGACGTTCTCTTTGGAAACACGGGCTCCTCTCCAAGCCAGGGTGGGCGGACGGAAAAGTCGCGTTCTTCAGATTTCCGTGGGACTGGAGTTTCTCTTGGCGGGCGATCAGGCGGCGGCATTCTTTCTTGAACGCGATTTTCGTAGCCGGTAACAGGAATGTCGGTGCTATAAGGCGGATTCTGATAGGTCATTTGGTCACTCGAGTGATCATTTTGCAGCGGTAAACTGTTGCTGGGGCTCGTGAATTCAGGCCGGACAAGACTCTCCTGTGGTTTTCTATCGGCATAAGCGTTGTGATACGGGGCATAGCCATAATCGACTCTCTGTTCAGTAAACGTGGACGGCGTAGAGGACAACCGGTTGGCAGATTTTGCCGTACTTTCTGGATTCGAAGGACGAGATTGATATTCTGAAACAACGTCAATGCTGGAATCCGGAAAGGGAACCTGCTTAAATGGCCGCGAAGGCATGCGCTCGGAGCTACTATGAGACCAATGACGCGGCTCGTAATCGAACTTAGGGTCACCAGGTGGTTCACTGCTCGTGGTAGCCACCGATGGTTGACTTATCCTATGGAATTGCAAGTTCAAACTCGATACGGGGTCAGGGGTTGGGCGAGCACTAGACTGGAAGGAATCAGGAATGGCAGGATGGGATGGATACCCATAACTCGCATAGGGATCATGAGAGATAACCTTTTCTGAAGAATGGACAGAGCCATTGTATGCTGGGACTGATTGAGTAGTCTCTGGTATTTTTGAAAATTCAGGTCGACTTAAATGACTGACTTGCAGGGTCGGAGTATTGCCCGTCGGAAACATGACAGAATTACGAGCCGACTCAATCACCGACTGCATTTCAGCTTTGCTGCTTAAAAACAGACGAATAACAGCAGAATTGATGGTTTGTCGATCAAGCAACATAGCTTTGCGCGCATCCTCGTCGGTAGCGAACGCAATAAATGCATCACCATCGTCACCGCCAACTATGTGCACGCCGCCCTCGGGGATGTTTAGACCACCAAAAAAACGTCGAATGCTTGAGGTATTTGCAGACATTGGAAGATTCTGTAGACGAATGATAACGGCCGCCATCGCTGAAGATAAGATTTAGGGTAAAGGGTATACAGAGAATACCTGAATGAAGGAAACGAAACAGCCGACGCTTTAAGTGTAGACAAACAAAGGAACTATGTGAAAGGTTATAAATGGGCTGAGGTTATCGAAGATGGCAGGAAAGTCATTGGCTTATTTATTTAATATCTTGAAACTTTAAAAATTCTGCAATGACATATAGCACATACTGAATTCCAAACCTATGTTAAAAGAGACTGACAAAATGTGTCTTGTGGGAGACATCGAGTGATACGGCAAAAGTGGCGACTACAAAAACACTATTTATGAGTTTAAATATGCTCAGACATACAAAAGGCAATATAATTCCAGATCATTGAGTTAGAAACGGCGCTCACCTCAATAGTGGTGTGGACTTCTGTAAGGTTCCTTTTGGGCTGCTCGTAGGTCTACGTCTTAAAGTGTCTTATAAGCCGACACGGCTTCTGATTAGGAACAAATATTTGTGGAAAACTATCCAGCGCCGGGCTCAAGCTCTCGAAGATAGGCGCATGGTTCACATCTTCTTCATTTACATTCAAAAGGACTTCGATACTGTGCCTCATTAAAGACTGATTTACAAGGGTTTTTCGCGCGCCAATCGAATGCGGTTTAAAATTTTTGACCTCCGAGGAATTTAGTCCTTTCGAGATTGCAGTCTACTGCTCACTCCTGCGACTTTATTTGTTAAGATTCGGACTCTGTTTGACATAATCTTCATCCTCATAGGCCTACTGCAGGAAAACAGCGGAAACGACTGACCTCCTCCTCCTCCTTTGCACATCTCGCCAGCAGCTCTACGAGATCTTCCAGTTTACAAAGGGGAAGACATTTCGTAATTTCATTCATAAATTTTCTCCCGCCTAAACCTTCGTCCCATATTTTAGAAAGCTATATCGTTTTGTGATCTATCATGGAAGGCAAAAATATACTGAACTGAACTGAACGGTTGCCGCGCGGTTTGAATTTTCGAGCAACAAGAAGACCGAATTTAATCGAGTCTTTGCACTGAAACAATCAGTCCACAGACATTAAGTGGTTCAAATTATTGAATCAATTAACTGAATCTTCCGCTCAGTGCCTTCGATACCCTCACAGTTTGACTAGGAGAGTTCTCCAAATCGAGCACTGTCGGAAATCTTGGCCTACATAACCCACCAGTCCAATCCATTCTCTCTCCAGGGTTTCTGAGGACTTTTGTTCGACTAGGACAGTTCTCCAAATAGAGCAACCTGCCGGAAATTTTGGCTTGGCCTTCACAACCTACCAGTCCAATCCAGGCTCTAACTGCTCGTCGGGCTTTCTGAGGAGTATCTACAAAAACAGGCTGAGTCGTTCATTATCCATATTCTGTCTAATTGATTTTTGCAATTTATATCGAGTAACTCGTTATAACAAATACTTTTAACAACTTCCACTAGCAGAAGTAGTTAAGAACGTTCGGGGATTTCATTAATTTGCAAAAAGGCGGTATAGATAATTTATATACTGTTTGTGTAAAAAGCGCTGATAGTGTAAACCTACACCTAGCCACTCGTTACTTCCTAAGTCACCACACAAAAATTCAAAAAGTCATGCCGCAAGCCGGAATTGAACCCGCGACCACCAACGCGATGGCGACGCTCGCTAACCACTCGACCACCTCATCACGGCGGCGAGCGCTCTCTCAAATTAATATGCATGCTATTGACAACACTGCCATTTGTGGAGGCTGTCATAAACTGTCCATGAAGCTAAACCAGCTCGAGGGATGAGATAAGACAAATAAAAATCTGCGCTAAAAGGCACCTCTAAAAGCAGTAGATGCCACTCAGGGAGTCCACTGAACGACTTACCAGAAGCAAAACCATCGATACCCGATCAAAGGGGTATCCCAACAACAACTTTGAAAGCTGCTTCGGCTACTGAACAGCAAGTACCAACGGCGCAGGACAAAAAAATAGTCCGCCTAAAAACAAAAAAAGCCGCCCAAACCGCAAAAACTGACACCAAGAAGGGAAAAAAAGCCAATGGACAACCGACTTCGAAAGATTCCTCAAAACAGCTCGAACACGGAAGCTTTGACCATTGCCTTGTCCTCCACAGGAAGTACTGAGATTCTCACACCAAGCACAAAGCAGTAGAACCGATTCCCCAACCAAAAAAATACCACCTGCGATTCAAAATCGTCGAACCCGTGGAATTCGCCGAATCGAAAAAAACCGGATCAAAGCCAACGCATAGCCAATCAGCATCCCCTCCATCATCACCAGTTCGCAACGTGAAACCTTCCCACCAGATAGAGGGAAGACAGCGTCGTAGTTACAAAAAAATGCCACGGACAGAAAAAAAGCTTCATAATACAGGGACTACCTGAATCAACAGCTGCGACTCCAGTAGACCGATATTCTGAAGACATGAACCACTTTCGTGAACTTCTGAACAATATGCTGGAACCAAATACGTCGATTGAACTGGAAAAAAAGCCTTCCGCCTTGGAAAAACGGCCCGAAAGCCAATCCGAATCAACACGTCCTAGGCCTCTAAAAGTTATCTTGACCAGTAGCCAGGACGCCAGTCACATTCTGTCAAGGCGCTTTAAGTTACAAAACCCAAACCCTGGAATTTTTTTCAACAGGACTTCTCACCTGCAGAGCGGAACAAACGCCATCAACTTGTCATCGAACTAAGACGGCGGCTCAGCGAAAGGGAAACAAACTTGGTTATTTACAACAACCAAGTGATCCATCGTCCATTATTCTCCCCCTGGAGAGGCCCGTTCCGGATTACCACGCAGTTGGCCCAGTAAACAGGGGCTCGCGCCCGACTGTTAGCACTTTCCGAGCAAACCGAAAACTAACATGCATGTACACTAATGCACAGAGTATATTATCGAAGCTCGACGAGCTTAAGATTCATATCTGCGATCTATCTCCAGATATAATTTCCGTAACAGAAACTTGGTTGTCCCAACACGTGGACGACCGAGAGGTAAATATGGCTGGCTACCAACTTTTTAGAAAAGACAGGAAAGAGCGTAAAGGAGGTGGCGTACTCACATACGTGAAAAAGCGAAATTACAGTTTTTAGACAAAACTTATAAACTCGCGCCTACTTCCGAGGCGATATGGCTATCCGTAAAAGTGCCAGGTACATCAAGTCTAGATGTCCTGACAGTCTACCGCCCACCGAGAAGAGACCCGTAGCTGATGCTTACCTGCTAGAGGAACTTGAAAAAGATTGCCACACGGTTGGATATCCTGATCATGGGTGACTTCAATGCGCCTCACATCGACTGGAGCTCGACCTGTGCACATAGTTCTGATCTAGCCTTCGACGGTTGTTTTTCTGAGCACGACACTAAAGCTACGTCTCACACAGCACGTCACTTTTTCCAACCAGGGTGTGCGAAGGACAACAGGCCAATTGCCTGGACCTAGTTCTCACGAAGTCGCACGACAGCATCGACGAAGTGTCGTGTCTACCGCCGCTAGGCAAAAAGTGACCACGTGGTAATGCGATGGGAGTTCTCACTATTTTCATACCAGCAAGACCCACAACAATCAGAAGGAATATATGACAAGGCGATTTCGGTGGAATGAGGGCCGAACTCATGCGCACCCAGTGGGAACCTTTATTCTTTGGAAACGTAACCGAGGGACTGGGAAACGTTCCGGGACATACTGCACAGGCTCATGGAAAAACACTGTCCAATTTTGAGAAAAAGGTTAACGAACAGACCGCGATGGCTTTCGCAGGCCTTAAAATTCGAAGTTAACAAAAAGCGGAGATTGTGGAAAAAAATCGCTTACGGACGGAACTCCTACATCTCTAAATGCGTATAAAATGCAGAGAAATCGGGTCAAGGGCCTTATTTTTTTAGAACAAGACAGGCTTTCGAAGTGGACCTGCTGAACCGGGCCACCGTGAACCCGAAAACTGTTTTACGGTTACCTCAGACAGAATACACGGAACAAGGATCCAATACCCCTGCTGAGGACCGCCGAGGGCATAGACCTCACTGAAGACGGTGCGAAGGCTAATCATCTTTCGGAATTTTTTTCCAGTCGGTTTTCACAAAGGAAACGAGATACGATCACCCTACCGATGGCTTCGAAGTGGATACAATAGTCGAGACTGTTAATTTTACCGAGACTACTGTCCTCAAAGAACTTTTTGGGGTTAAAAGGAATCCAAGTCTCCGGGTCCCGATGAAGTACCTGCCAAGCTGTTGAAAGAGCTCGCGAGAGAGTTGGCAAAACCACTCTCTACGCTTTTCAAAGCATCCTTCCAGACCGGAAGTCTACCAGCCGACTGGAAATCCGCATGGATTACGCCGCTTTATAAGGGTGGAAGCCGAGCCTCTGCTAACAATTATCGACCGGTCATCCTAACTTCAGTTTGCTGCAAAATCATGGAAAAAATAATTAAGCAACAACTAATACAGTTCTTCGAACATAACAATCTGCTATCCGATGCCCAGCACGGTTTCCGTAGAGGTAGATCCTGCGTCACAAATTTGCTCTACTGTTTAGAACGTTGGACTGAAGCGGTCGATAGTGGTAATACGGTGCACGCAGTCTATATAGACTTCAAAAAGGCTTTTGATAGCGTGCCGCACCACCGCCTTCTTTATAAACTCAACCGCATAGGCGTAAGAGGTAGACTTCTGACATGGATAGAAAACTTCTTAACTGGCCGCTCACAAACTGTGCATATCAGTGACAAACAGTCGACTAAAGTTGAGGTCGAGAGTGGTGTTCCCCAAGGCTCTGTTCTCGGCCCTATACTGTTCATTGTCTACATCAACGATTGTGCCAACGAACTGGACTGCGATATTGCCATGTTTGCCGATGATCTCAAACTTTGGTGCGTCATTCAAACTGCGGCTGATGAAGAGAACTTGCAGGCAAACTTAAATCGACTCCAGAAATGGTCAAATGACTGGCTCTTGCCGTTTAATGAGAGCAAGTGCAACATCATACGAGTCGGAAAAAGCAATCCTTCGAACCGTACGATTTACAGTCTGAATGGCATTCCATTGAAAGAAGTGGATGTCCAAAAGGACCTTGGAGTCTGGATCACGCCTTCGCTTAAACCCTCCCTACATTGCGCAAAGGTAGCGAAGTCAGCCATGTCGATTCTGTACCTCGTTAAACGAGCGTTTGCAGCCTTCACTACCGACTGTTTCGCTAAAGTCTTCCGGAACATTCGTGCGGCCACAGCTGGAGTCCGCTATCCAAGCTTGGAGACCCTGGGCGGCGAAGGACATCAACATCCTCGAAAAGGTCCAAAGGCGAGCAACCAAACTTGTCCTTGGACATGGCTCACTGCCTTATGAAACACGGCTGTCGAGTCTCAATCTCTTTCCCTTGCACTATAGACAGCTTCGGGGGTGACCTGATACTAACATTCCGCATACTACGTATCCAGGACTGTTGTCTGGTGCCAGGGGATTTCTTCGAGTTAGCAAAACAACGAACTTGAGAGGTCATCCTCTCAAATTACGTGTGACTGGAGCAAGGCTAGACACTCGGAAGTACTTCTTCTCCAAAAGAGTAGTAGAAGCTTGGAATAGTCTTCCTCTGGATGTTGTAATGTCGGACTCCCTGGAGGTTTTTAAGCGAAAGTTAGATCGATATAATGGTGCGAGCTACAACACTAACTGAAAGCTGCAAGTGTGACGTCATAAAATAAGGCATTAATGATACTACTAGTTATATTTGAGTAACATTTCCTTGTTTGTTATTTTCGTTCGAGGGCTTGCATTCTCCCATTACTCCCATGCTGGGGTCCTCGAGGTCTCGATGCTTAACTTATTTACACACCTTGGTGACACCGTGAGTATTCGCATCAGCTGGACCTGGCGTCCGTCGTCCATGAGGTGTATGAACGTTATCCCCTGGTTCGAACCGCAATGGACCGAGGATGATCTGGACATCTATTTCAACCTTTGAAATCCCTCAACGGACGCTGCAATCAGCAATGGAGCATCATGTGACCTCCGAAATGCCCCCCGTTGGACCCCCTCCCAAGGGCGACAGTTTTTTTCTCCTAAATATCACCGGGAGTTTTTTTCACTGTCTGCTCTTTTTCAACTTTGTTCCACTATGTTGGCCTCGCCAACATATCGAGATACTATTTTTTGATACCACAACTCGTATGTACAAATAGGGAATTCAAAGGTGACTCACCTACATCTCCCTCAAATATACTGATACTGATACTGATACTGATATACCCTTCGGGAATCGTGCAAGATACGTGCCACTGCCGAGGTTCGAACCAGGGCACCAGTGTGTGGGAAACGACGGTGATAACACTGATCTATCTCCACACGACAAAGTAGTTGATTTAAATTTAAATTATGGAATAAACACTAGTCATTATACGAATGACAACACTTCCGGACATGTTTTCCTAAAGTCACTTCCCGCCAAATGGGCCAATAGTTAAATAAGTTTTTTGGATGTCAATTATGAACACGAAGCGTGTGCAACATTCTTTTGACATCTTAAAAAAATTGAAGATAGAAAGGGATGTACGGGGCTTAAGATGGAGATAGAGAATTTGAAGAAACTTTCTCGCAATTTACCTGAAGAGAAGCAGTCCGTAACGATGGAACATTCCAAGACAAATGCACATAAGCATGCACATTCCTCAGCCATCACCTCCAATAAAGAAGATGATGCTGCGTCTACGAGGCTCGGTTGAGCCGTTAAACAGTCTCTAGTAAGGAAATGGGGCAACCGACAGTGATCCCAGAAAATGAAGAAATTATTTTTGTAAGACGAAGGTAGTATGCCTTAAAAAATGTATGTCCCAGAACCCCAGCGTCGGACACAAATCACTCTCATGTTGAAGTGCCAGCATCCATGAGCAACGCCACCTCTGCGAACTCCCGCCTTAGTGTAGATGGGGAAATCAGGACCTCATCCATAAATCCCAAGCGAAATATCGTAATACGGGGTGTCCCAGAATCCACGTCATGCATTCCGAAGGAACGAGTGACACACGACATAGAACAAATCCTTTTATCGTTTGTACCAGGAATCAAAGTTGATATGAGACTGCGGGTCATACAGGAATTCAGTGAAGCGGCTAGCAATGTGATCGATGGATTGTGAACCACCAGCGGCACTCGATTGGCCCGTTGGTGACTTGCATAGCTTAACGGTGAGAACTGCCACAAGCTGCTGTTGCAAAATCTGCTTCTCGTCAGCCATCTTAAGTTGGAAACTGCTTCGCAAAATTCTTAGGACCCGGCCTGAAACTTAGATGTCGCACGAAACGCATGTTTGTTCGAAGGTTGCCCCAGCCCAAAAACGGTAGAGCAAGAGAACACGATCAGCCAAGATAAAGTGTATCCAACAAAACGACCTCTCGGTATCATTTAAACTCTGCGTGTCTGTAAAGCGTCCCGTTCCGATTGGTCATGTTCTTCCAATCCACTTCAAGACGAAGATAACGAAGAGCCAAACGAATTCACCCTGACATGGACCAATCAGATCTGACGGGGAATCTCTGTCGACAGTCTGCGCAGGACGCGGTCGGGGGCACGTTCATGGTATTCAGCGTGAGAGACGCGTGCACATACTTTCCGCGAAGTTGACTCATCGTGGAAATGTAGATAGGGCGTCGGCAAACAATGCAATTTCACACTCTGAATCTCTCCCACAATCGACCACGTATATAATGAAAAGAATGAGACCTAGTACTGAACCCTGAAGAATGCCACTCCTGATTGCATCGGAACTTGATTTCTCTTGGCTGATGTACAAAACCTGAAGCTGAGTCACAAGGAAGTTTTCGACACAGTTGAGGAAGTTACCTCTGATTCCTGTGCTTTCTAGCTTGTATACTTTTTATTTTGTATGGTTAAAGAAATTGCTCTTGGTGGTACTAATAATGCCAAGTTATCCTCACATATGTAGAGTCAATTTAGTGCGTTCTTTGCAAATCATCTTACGATGGAATCTGAACCGGTTCCGACGTTTCAGGCATGCTCATTGAATGTTATCAGCACTATTGATTTCTCCTTAGAACTAATTCGTAAGCAAATAATTCGTCTGAAAAACTCGCACTCTTCGGGAACTGATGGTATTCCAAACTCAGTTATTAAGAGAGTGCCGAGCTTTCCCCGATTGCTTAGCCATGTATTCTCAGTTTATCTTTTAAACGGATTCTTTCCTGACTCATGGAAGACATCTATTATTCTTCCTGTCTTCAAGTCGGGATCTCGTTCGGACGTAAATAATTATCGAGGCGTTCACAAAACCCCGGCTCTCGCAAAACTTCTTGAAAAAAATTATTTTTTATCAAATTCTCGACTTTTGCCAAGAAAATAAGCTTTTAAGCGACTCACAATATGGTTTTCTACCTGGGAGATCATGCGAAGTGTGTCACTTAGCTTTTCTTAACCTCGTTACTTCCCTTCGTAACGAGCAACAGTCAGTGGTTGTGATCTACTTTGACCTGAGCAAAGCCTTTGACAAGGTACCGCACAGACGTCTTCTAGTGAAACTGGAAGCCCTCGGCATCCGGCCTCCTCTCCTTGACTTCATTGGTTCCTACTTGTCTAACCGCAGCCAGAAGGTCCTAGTAGGTAATAGCTATTCGACGCCTCAACCGATCACGAGTGGCGTTTTTTTCAAGGCACCGTTCTAGGTCCCCTTCTCTTCATTCTGTACATTAAACGAAATTTCAACTTTTACTCACAAATTCACAAAATTTCGTTTACGCTGACGAACTCAAGTGCATTTATTCATTTTCTAAAGACACTGTTAATAGTTGCGTTGACAAAATCAACACTGATCTACTAATGCTCTCACGTTGGAGCTGTACTTGGCAGATGGAATTTTTCTCCATCCAAGAGCAGTTTCATGTGTTTTGGCCCCGCCAAGCTTCCTGGACCCCTAGTATTTCAAAAATAGTACACTTTTAGAACGATCAACCATAAAAAGACTTAGGTCTAAGTTACACGAATAAGCTAGCATTATCGCCTCATGCAGATCGAATTTCTGCAAAGGCTGCACAGATATGTGGTTTTATATCACATAATTTCTTCCTTCCGGAAATAAAGTTAAACCTATACCGCATGTTTGTTCTTCCTATCCTCGAATACTGCTGTCCCCTATTTGGGCTGATGAACGCCTCTGACCGCAGTAAGATTGAAAAAAAGTTCAGAGGGTTTTTACTCGAAAACTATTTTCTCTTCCTGGATCCAGTTTCTCTTATACGGATAGATGCCAGTTTAGCAAACATTAAATTTCTGTGGGTTAGAAGACTCGAAGCTGGTCTCTGCTTCCTGTTTCGCGTTAATTCTAGCCCAAATATCCCACGAATTAACGCTCTCACTCCGGTAAATCGACCCTATGCCACTCGTAATTCCTCCATGTTCATTTCACCACCCCTTAGCTCCACAACCAACCGGTCTCAGTTTTTTGCCTCCAAATATGCTTTCATATGGAATAATCTACCACTGCAAATTAGGGTTGTCGTCTACATTAGCTATTTTTCAAAACCAAATTACGCAAACATTTAACTTCGAAAGATATAAAATCCTTATTGTCTGTTTCTTTCCCAAACTCGCAACTTTTGGATTTTGAAAAGGGTCCTCCTGGTATTTGAGGCAGATCCCTTGATATTCTATGGGTCTCTAATTATATTTTCCATCATCCTCTGCAGAGTCAATCTTTGCATTCACTTTTTCCTTTCCCTCCTTTTAAACTAGCATTGCCAACTCTTGATAACCTTGATACTTTCCTTCGAATTTGCAACCCTGACGATAGTCTCCAGGATCTGTTGGTGATCGAAGTGGGTTCTGATGGTTTCGCCTCTTTGGTGATGGACTATACAGTCAGCAAGGTCGCATCTCGATGATGATCTCGTGACCTCTACTGTCCCCTCTTCGTTTCGACCATGTTGTCTACGATGAGTTCGTCCTCTCTCACCTCCACTGGTGTTTATAAACAGTAGCTCTGACTGCTATATTACCTCTCACCCGACAAGGAGCGTCCCGAACCCTCATACGCAGTCAGCAACATCACAATACTATCCCATTGCATTAAGCTATTAATTTTTTAGTGAAGCAGTTTTTTTCTCCTATTTTTTTAAATTGGTGGCTCGCCGAACTCCGCCTCCGATTTAACCCTAGGAGTTTTTTCACTGCTTCTTTTCGAGTTCACCGTATATGCCAACGACTGTTGACTTTTGTTTCATAAATGGCAAATCTTTTTGAATCGGATATGTTTACCATACTACTCATTTCTGCTGTTCATATGGATGCTCACATAGTGCAGCAATTATCCACTTTGTATTTATTTAAACCATGATACTAAGTTTGTAATGATGGGGCCCTCTGGGCCTTAAATATACAATTTATTTATTTATTTATTTATAAAATTGTGGACATTTAAAATGCTTTTGAGTCAAAGCAAAACATAACTTCGAATACGTTTTCATGGTTACAGGCGAAACATTGTGGAAGAAAAGTAGAGCCCGAAAGATTTCAATAGGCTGGTTTTAAGTAATGATGTTGTTAGAGTCGTTTTTGTCAAATATTTTGGCATCAAGCCTTCTTTTTAAAATCAGAAACGTGTCTGGTGGTAACAGTTTCGCTCGTTAACGAGTCCAAGGTCGTATCACTCGTTGGTAATATCCTCTTAAGTACGTAAATCCTGGTGTGGTTGTTATGGGGGCCAGGTCGTGCTGTGGCTCGCGAAGACGGGTACGCCGACGCGTCAGCCAATGCGCCCACTCCCACCTCAGACAACCGACTTGCTCGGATGGTGGTCTGATTGTGGGGGTAGGTTGGAAGGTTGTCAACTGACGTGATAACTCGGACCGCGTAGTTAGCCCAATGTATGTTTTGTGTAGAGAGGCTGACTGGCGGACTGAGAGTCAGGCTGCAATGTCTCCTTCTTAATGTGGCCTTTATGGCAATCCCACTCCGTTGAATCCGAGTCAGGTGTGGTGGTACACCCAGGGGCGGCTCCGGCCACGCCAGCTTACTGTGCCCTCTCCCATCTCCGGTCTTCTTCACTCTGTCTTGACACTGGGCTCAGGTATGGGAGGAGGAGAGAGTGCGGTAGCTGCAGCACAAGGCTACTATCACTTAAAACTAATTCACGTGCAAGTCACCGGACCTGCACACCTGGTGTGGAGCATACGGTGGACCTCGTCGGAATCGACGGTCAAACTGTCACCACTCGTTGGCTGAAAAAACTTTCTGAGGTTCACTTGCGTGCGTTCGCTATTTACCTTGTTAGGATGACCACAAAGATGATTTGCGCAGACAATTCAAAGAAATCCTCCGATCTCAGGAAGAATCATGTCCCTGGATAATCCGGAATGTCCAAAGCAGGCTTCACCGTAAGTGCCTGTAGGAAAGAGGAAATAAGTCAAGCTTTTTCAATTTGTCTTGGTACGGTAAAGTCTTAAGACCGTCGAACACCTTCGTTGTTCTCCGTTGCACATATTCGTGGAGGTCAACATCTTGCTTCATCGACGGTATCCAGGCTGGTTTACCGTAATCTAAATGTGGTTTCACGAAGACGTCAAAGGCTTTCCGAAGAGATCAAGGGGAATATTTTAAACACACGTCTGCTCCAATTCAGTGTCCATGCTGCCTTCTGTACTGCTTTCTTACAGTGTTCTGAGGGCATCAAATTTACATTTGTCCACATTCCAAGATCTTTGTGTTTTTCCACCTTTTTTAATGCAGTGCAAGTGATAGAGTGCTAGAGTTGCTGAGATAATTTTCGATCGGCGCTTATATGCAGGATCGCACAGTTGGATACATTACACTTAAGAAGCCACCTGGCCGACTAGGCACCTAGTTGGTCGATATTCGATTGAACCCTTTTTGCATCGTCAGCGCAGCAGACTTCCGTTCATATTTTTATATAATCTGCAAACATGATAGCTTCGCAATCTAGGTCATTGAGACAGTCGTTCGCGTAGATTAGGAAGAGTAGGGGTCCAAAAACAGAACCCTATGTAACACCACTTTTTAATTTTGCCCATTCCGAGCTAGAGTTTTCAATATCAACTCTCTGTACTCTGAAAGACAAGAAACTCTTGAGCCAATTGAAAAATTTTCCTCCAATTCCAACGTCCCAAATCATTTGTAAGGGAGGTCGTATGGTACACTATCAAAGGCTTTCTTGAAGCCAAAAAATACAACAGCTACTGGATATCCCTTATCTGTGGCCTTTGTCAATTTCTCAAGCGACTGAAGAGCACTCCTGAGAAATGAATGTCCTGAATGAAAGCCGTGTGGGACATTGCATAAGATTTTGTTGTTTTCCAGACAGCCTATTGAATGCCTCTTGATAATACGTGCCATTATTTTACACACTATGCACATTTAACTGACAGGGTGATAATTTTCACAGTCCAGTCGTGAACCTCCGTTATAGATCGGGGCGATAAATGCACACTTCTATTCTTCCGGAAATTTGCTTTCTTCAAAGGACTTTTGGAATATGATGGAAGGTGGTTCATGCAGTTCGTCACCAAGTTCTCTTAGTGCTGATGCAGGAATTCTATCCGGCTAAGACGACTTGGCAGGCTTTATGCGGAGTAATTCAGCCCAAACTATAGTCGGGAGAAGTGTAGGTCTTGGTCCTCTGTTGCGGATGACGTGGAAGGGTGAGGAGGGGTAAACATTGGTTGAAAAACGGGTGCAATAGCAGTAACAGTATAAGGCTCTGAGGTGAAGACCATCTGAAAGAATTGGGAAAGAAGGGATGCATTAACCTGGTCATCGGTCTCCAGTTTTCCGTCTGCAGACCTAGGAATCATTTGCAGGGTAGGAATCATTTCCTGAGTTCTTGTTGTACTCCGTAGGGAGCTATATAGCATTTTGGCGTGTTCCAACGATTTTCGCAGTATGTTTAGTTCGAACTTCCTTCGCAGCTAAGTAGCCTCACTTTTATGAGCATTGCGTTGCTGCTTTTATCCCCGTAAGTGATCATCGCAGCCGGTTTGTCTGTAACAACTTCAGAAACGAGTTCTTTTTTCGAAGAGGCCTGCAAGTTTTCGTTTATCCACTTTGGGCGGTTTGTGGTTCTATTTCTCCTGAGAGGACAGTTGAGGTAAACAATTCTTTTCAATAACGAGCTCAACGTCGCCCAATCTTTATTCGTTCCACCATGTAGTTCTGTTTCTCAGGATATTTCTGACATTTGTCTTCTCATAAGTGAGAAGTCCCCATCCCAAGTGTATTTTTCCACCTATCAGGCAAATTTCGTCTAGAAAACAGAGAGTACTCGAAGTACAGCGCAATGTAATCGCTTGACCCTAATGGCGGTCGATTTTGTAGGTCTAGCAAATTCTCCTCATCGAGGGTAAAAAATGAGGTCAAGACACTTTGACTGTTGTTCTTCGCTCGTCCGTATTCCAAAGGTGACGATCTGACAGAGAAGTTTGTCTGTTGCCCATTGTAGAAGTTTGTGGTTGAAATTATCTGGCATTCTCTGTGCAGTCCAAATTTTCCAGTCAATACCAGAAGCGTTAAAATCCCCAACAATGATGACATCTTTCTTCTCGCTGGCATTGTAGGGTTCCGTTATGAGAATGAGATCCTGATCGTTAGTCTGTACGCTACACAACCGATATGGTCGGTGATCTGGAATACTTAGCAGATATAGTAATGCTTAAGAGATCCACATCACATAATAGATCTGATCTGATACGACAGTGCTGCCCTGGGGAACGCGGAAATTTGCACTCTAAAAAGGCTTCTCGTCTAGGCAAAGCAGACCATAGCCGTGACCTGAGAACATCCCCAAGGCCTCAGCATGAAGCCTAAGGGTAATATTTCTGGCTCTGCAGTCCTTAATCAGCTAATTGTTCAATCGACAGTAATCAACAGTTCACTGACGCACCTTTACCTAGTGCAGAATACCGGATCTATAAAACTGAAGAGAGAAGGACTACACTGTGCACCTGTGTCAACTCTTAACCATACCGAACTTTAATCATTGAATTAGCTGCAGTTTTTCTTCTGAAAATCAATTGAAAGAACGATCAGGAGTTTTTTAACTGTCTGTTCAATGCTCTAGTGTTGATCTTTTCTGACCTTGCCAGTAAACGGACAATATATAAATAAATATAAATATCTAAATATAGCAAACAAGCAACAGCCTGTTACACAGCCCAAGCAAGCACCCAAGGCGAAATCACCGATATCTCTTCGTCGGCACTGTGATGCGTTGAATTTCTATCGGGATTTTACATTCCGACAACATCGTTCCCGAAGCTGTAGCCAGGCATCAACTGGAAGAAAGTCTTTACCTACCACTTCCAACTCCAATCACCGTTTCCAGTCAAAATAAATGCCCAAACCCCAATTCTTTGGCAATTCTCTGAGCCTGTTGGCAACTTTCCAGTCAATGCGGCTTAGCACAGAAACGTTGTTGATACTTTTCTTCATGGTCACAGTCTTTCTACAGCTGTACACCGCTTCAGACATCACTATCATCTCTGAGAAACTTTGGCAGTCACTTGGCAGCCCCACGATGCAGTAGACTTCCCAGTCGAAGTTTAAAGAGATTTATTCGTTTCCTGTGGAAACTATTAGCATAATTGTTGATAATTTATTTATCTTGCTAACTCTTTATCAACGACACTCACCTGCGGTTATTATATTTAATAAAATGGGAAATATATAGTTTTAAACGGTTTTACCCGACATATACTCATAAAATATTTTGCAGATTTACGTAAAAAGGACGAAATCTAAAGATTAATTCTAGAACTAAAGTTAAAATTATGGAAGTATACTTAATTTCCAGCAAAAATAGCCCGCAGTAGTTGATATATCAGTTGAGATGATTTTTTATCCTGCATAACGTCTTCGCTAATTCTTCTTTCAGTCTAAACTCTTAACCTAGAAGATTTTTGCTTGCAGTGCTTTGATAATATTATATCTTACAAATAGTACCTCTCTTATTACGAAAAACGTCACAAGTGACAATTTTCCTTTCGTATTATCGATTTGAAAAATACTGATATTTTAAACTCAATATCAAACCTCAGTCGCCACTAAGACGAAAATCTCCTCTTAGCATAAAATTTACACTAGAGCAACCCACCGTTAATAGGAAGAAACTTGACCTTGACGCTCTGGAAAATTTTAATAATTTTAATGGCTCAAACATGTTTCTCTGTTCACGATCCTCAGTAAAATTTTTGACGGAAAGTTGTCTTCACTCACCTCTCAACAACGCGAGATACTTGAGCCGTTTATAAACATGTTTAGTACTGAGTCATATGACCGACATAAGAGAAGTTTCTACTTTATTTTAAAAAGGTCCCTAAGAGTAAAATTCCCCTGGACGTAACATTTCATTTCCTTTACTCATGGGGCTTCAACTTTAAAAGTCACGGAAGCTAAAAGGTTGTATTCCCGTAGCAATACCCGCCAATTCTGGTCAAATATTTTTCAGCGATTGAAGTGGACCTTATTTTCTCTAAGCATAAGCACTCAGCTCAATATTTGAAAAAAACAAGTTGTTTACCTGTAGAGATAAAACCCAAATGGAACGTCGGGTTTCACCCTCCTTGACAAAAGAGAAGCCTAGGTCTACACCTACAATACTAAAAGTTATGTCAGAGGTTTGCCCTTTCACTAATGCAAGGCAACGGCCCTCCGGATTAACAGGAATTTTGATTCCAGCTGCATCTTCACCCGTTCACCATGTTCCTGGTTCGATTGAGCTCGTGTCAATGCCACTTCTTTCTCATCCCAAGCCAACCACGCCTGCTATAGCTGCCAAATCTAGTGAACCTAAGAAAACTTACAGTAAATCTGAATCATTGGCTTAGCCAAGCATTAAAATCAGTAATGTCCTTACCAATGGGAAACCTGCTAACACCTCAGCCTCTAAAACAGCAGCGAATGCTCACGTTAGCATCTTTACCAACCCAAAAGTTGTCCAAAATCCCCAAATAATTAAGACTTCTTATTATGTTACCAGTTTTTCGAAATCATTTATTCCTTTTTCAAATGCACCTTTTCCGTCAATTTATGCTTATTTTCCTCAAAATCTCATTTCTATGCCAACCCGTATCTTTCCCACGCCACAGTATAGCCATTACTTCCATAGTTTTCATCCAAATATGCCGTTGTACAATAATCTCAGTTCTTTTCAACAGTAAAATTTCGACAACTTGTTGACCAGAGCAATTTTGTTTCCCACACTTTGTTTCTTCTCTCCCATTTTCCTCCGTGCCACTAAATCTTCCTTTTTTATAAATACTAATAAGCGTAACCTGTAGCTCAGGAATACACTCAGCTTAGTTTCACTCAATGCGAGATCAGGTGTAAATAAGATGGCTGAGTTTGGAACAGTAGCTTTTGAGCTTCACCCAGATGTGCTGTACATCACTTAATCCTGGGCTCACTCTCTTATTTCTGACCCGACTCTGAATGTTCCTCCATCAAGGACTATGGCAACTCCACTTCTTTCTCATCCCAAGCAAACCATGCCGGCTATACCTGCCAAATCTACTAACCCTAAGAAAACTCCTAGTAAATCTAAATCTGTGGCTAATCCAGGCTTTAAGATCAGCAATGGCATTACCGATGGGAAACCTGCTAACCCCTCAGCATCTACAACAGCTGCGAACGCTAACGTTAGCATCTTTCCCAACCCAAAAATTGTCCGAAATCCACAAATATTTAAGGCTTCTAATTATGCTACCAGTTTTTCGAAATCAATTATTCCTTTTTCAAATGCACGTTTTCCGCCAATTTTCGCTAACGTCCCTCAAAATCTCATTTCTATGCCACCCCTATCTTTCAAACGCCACAATATAGCCTTCCCTTCCAAGGTTTTTCATCCAAATATGCCGCTGTACAATAATCTCAGTTCTCTTAACAGTAACATTTCGACAAATTGTAGACCAGAGCAATTTTGTTTCCCACCTTTCGTTTCTTCTTTCCAGTTTTCTTCTCCGCCACCAAATTATCCTTTTTATAAATACTGATGAGCGTAACCTGCCGCTCAGGAATACGCTCAGCTTAGTTTCACTCAATGCGAGGTCAGTTGTAAATAAGATGGCTGAGCTTAGAACAGTAGCCTTTGAGCTTGATCCAGATGTGCTGTGCATCACTGAATCCTGGGCTCACTCTCTTATTTCTGACTCGACGCTTGCTATAGATAATTTCAATTTGTACCGACAAGACCGCGCTGAAAAACGTGGCGGTGGTTGCCTCCTTTATATTAAGTCATCCTTTGTACATTTCCCTTTTTCATCTGAACATTTCGTCTTTTTTTCTGGAAATGTATGCTTTGCTTCAGTCATCCTCCCGCACAATAAAAAAGCGGTAATTGGCTGTGTCTATAATCCTCCGTGTTATTCTGGCAATGAAAGCGAGCTCTGTGAACTATTTGAAAAAAGTTGCAGACACTCAGTTTGATGTCAAAATAATCGTAGGCGATTTTAATCTGCCAGACATTGACTGGCAGGCCAATTCCTCTCCGCCTAAACATCAGAAATTGGTCGATACTATTAACTTTACAAACATGTCCCAACTGGTCAGATCAGTTACTAGAAATGACAACATTTTAGATTTAATTTTTACAAACGATGTTCACCCTCTCTTTATGAATTTCCATCATGATCTATTTACAAGTGATCACGCAATAATTCACTGTTGTTTTCCAATTCCCCTTCTTACGAAGCCTGAGTTTAAATGCAATAACCTCGACTTTGCTAACATAAACCATGAAACAGTAAATAATTTCGTAAGCACTCTAGATTGGCATAGCATATTCTCAATCAACGATCTAAACTTTTTCCGTGAGCTATTGCAGAGCCTCACAGAAAAAATCCAGTCTTTATCCCGTTTAAGATTTTTAATTCACATTCAGCTTCTTCTACTGTTCCGCATTTTCTCCAGAACAGACTTAAAAAATTACGAAAGCAACTTAAAGATTCATCTAAAAGCTCTTTGTCAGTTCATTTTAAGGATTGCACAAATATTTGAATTAGCATCGAGAATAAGGCTCGCGCGAGATAAGCGTAGGGAGTCTCGGGCACTAAGTGATGCCAATTCATCCAAATCTGTTGCTCAAATCTTTCATGTTCGGTCATCGGCTAAGCGTCTGAATGTAACTCCGCCCTTACTCGACTGTAACAGAAAATTTGTTACAGATGATTTGGGCAAAGCAGAATTGTTAAACTCGTTTTTTGCCAACCACTTTACCACTGAAACTAGCCCCCACTCCCACAATTCCTCTGCTTTCAAATTCACTTCTAACAACTATTAATTTCTCGCCTTCATGTATTCAAAAGAAATAGCTCACCTAAAAAAATTCACATTCAGTTGGAACTGATAACATTCCAAACTCACTTATTAAACAGTTAAGGGATTTTCCACCTTTACTAAGCAAATTATACTCAGTATTTCTCGAAAATGGTTTCTTCCCCGATTATTGGAAAACTTCTATTATAATACCAGTTTTTAAATCTGGTTCCCGCTCGGACATTCATAACTATCGCGGTGTTCATAAAACGCCCTCTCTTGCTAAACTCTTCGAAAAACTAATTGCAAAAAAAAATCACGGATTTTTGCATAAGCAATAAAATTATCAACTTATCCCAACACGGCTTCTTACCGGACCGTTCTTGTGAAACCTGCCACATGTCTTTTTCTAAATCTACTAACCTCTCTTCGTAATGATCATCTATCTGTAGTAGTTATCTATTTTTGATCTTAGTAAGGCATTCGATAAGGTGCCTCATAAACGACTTCTAGCTAAACTAGAAGCTATAGGATTCCGTAGTCCCCTTACTGACTTTTATTAGATCATACCTAAATGATCGAAAACAAAAAGTTTTAGTAGGGTCCTCATACTCAAGTCCTACCCCGATTGTCAGTGGTGTCCTTCAAGGTACCGTATTAGGTCCTTTGTTGTTCTTACTGTATATAAATGATATTTCATCGATAGTTAAACATTCTCAATCTTTTATTTATGCTGATGATCTCAAATGCGTTTATTCTTTCTCTAACTCTACAACCGAACGGTGCCTAGAACAAATTCATTCAGACTTAGACGCTCTTTCGGCCTGGAGCTCCACATGGCTAATGGAGTTCTCACCTACTAAGTGTCGCTACATGAGTTTTTGGGCCTGTAAGGCTGCCGCAACCTCTTATCTTTGAAGGTTGCCATATGATTGAATGTTCCTCCATCAAGGACTTGGGCTTAAGCTACACCAATAAATTAGATCTTTCGCCTCATGCCGATAGAATTACGGCCAAAGCTGCTCAGATTTGCGGCTTTATTTCTTATAATTTCTACCTTCCTGAAATTAAATTAAGACTTTTATCGTATGTTTGTACTTCCCATTCTTGAATTTTGCTGTCCTTTCTTCGGTTTGATGAACGAATCTAGCCGTTCAAAAATTGAAAATGTTCAAAGAAATTTCACCAAAAAAACTCCTATATCCGACTCTTTTTAACTACTTCCTACTCAACAAGATGCCAGCTAACGAAGCTAAAATTTCTTTGGGTCAGGAGACTTGAAGCAGGCTTTTGTCTCCTTTTTCGTCTTAATAATAGTTCAACTCTCCCAAAGCTTTCTGTCATTACCCCCGTTAGTCTTCCTTATAACCTAAGAAATTCTGAACTAATTATACCTCCCCTGCATCCTCCACGTGTAAACGCTCTCTCTTCTTTGCTTCTAGGTATAGTTTTCTTTGGAATAACTTGCCAATTGAAATAAGGTCGTTAACTAGTCTATCTGCATTCAAGCGAAGACTGCACATTTATCTTAACACTGATTCTATTAACCTTTTATTTTCCTCATCTTTTTCCCAGTAGCTTTCCCCATGACTCCGGAGAAAGGACCATCGGGAATTTGAGTAACCCTCTTGAAACTATATTTACGCTACCTGGAGACGCCCATGAACTATAATGTCTCCTTATATCACCCGTCCTCCAAACGATGACGTCATTCGGACGTACAAATTCGGTGGTCCACAGTCTTAAATGCTGCGGTTTCTTTGGATACTAACCATCATCAGAATTCAATTCTGGATCCTATGATGCTGAGGACTTAAGTTCATTGACGCATTTTCGTGAGATTCTGTTTCATACGCCTAAGTGATCAAGAACGAATCACCTCGACGTTTCATTATCTCATTCTGAAATGCTACTGCAGTATTACCCTATTCTACCACCTGACTATTTTTTCCTAAGCAGTTTTTTTCTCCTACCTTCTATTCGAAAATGAAGGCCTATTGAACTCTGCCTCCATTTTCATGGTAGGAGTTTTTTTCACTGCCTATTTTTTTCTAGTTCACCATTAATTTTAAAACATTGCTAACTGTTGACATAGCAGGACAATTTATGAATTTGTACATTTTATCTGCACACATTGTCATAACTTTATTTCGTTACTAATGTTTGCTTAGACAGTACCTTCCCGGTGCTAACCAAATATAAATTCTAAATTCTAAATTCAATTCAATTCAATTCAATTTATTGAGGGAAATAGGCATGGGCCTTTGAGTACCCTATTTGTAACGTAAAATTAAGTGCGGTATACAGAGAAACCGTGTGGGTTGCAAGGTACAAAAGGCGGTCATAAAATTTGACAAGTGGTGCACGACTCTCGAGGGTTAAGATAAATGCCTCATCGCTCAGGCTCGTTGCGGAACATAAAACTGTCAAGGTTCCTTTTAAAGCTTTCCAGCGATGGTGACATCACAACGTCTTCAGGGAGGGCATTCCATGGTTTAACCACTCTGACAGAGAAGGAGAACTTGCGCACATCCAGTCTCGCCTGCTGGACACGCAGTTTCAATGGGTGACCTCGGAGATGGGTCGTGGTGGCAAATTCAAAGAAGTCCGAGAATTCCAGGCAACAATCCAATCCCTTCACAATGCGGAATGTCTGCAGGAGATCACCACGCATTTGCCTATAACTCAAAGGGAACAGATTAAGATTCATTAGGCGGGTTGGATATGGCAAGGAGCTTTGACTTCTAACCATTTTGGTGGCTTTCCTCTGGACTCTTTCGAGGCAGTTCTGATCTTGAACTGTCCAGGGTTTCCAGGCGTGCATAGCATATTCCAAATGTGGCCTAATGAATGTTCCAAAGGTCTTAGAAAAGATCTTCATCGAAATCCAAAAAGGCTCGTCTGATGGCATGCAACACCGAAATTGCCCTCTTCGCCACTTTCGAGCAGTGAGACGATGGTTTTAAGGTGGTGGTCATCAGCACACCAAGGTCCTTTGGGTTTCCACGTCTTTTAAGGCTTCACCGTTGAGAAAGTAACTTCTACTTTCGGCAGATCCAGACGGGTTGCCTAAGCGAAGTATTGTACACTTATCGACGTTGAACCGCAAAAGCCAATGATTCGACCACTCCTCCAACCGAGTTAGGTTGATCTGCAGTTTATCTTCGTCAGCAGGGGCTCTGGATTACATTCCAGATTTTAATGTCGTCGGCAAACATTGCTGCTTCACAGTCGAGATTCCTGACACAATCGTTCACGTATATTAAAAACAGTATTGGCCCTAGTACTGAACCCTGAGGAACCCCACTCTCGACCGCAGCAGAACTTGACCTCTCTTGGCCGATGCACACAACCTGGCGCCGACCCACGAGGAAGTTTTCGATCCACTTGAGGAGGTTACCTCTGATTCCAATTCTTTCTAGCTTGTAAAGCAGTCTCTCGTGCGGCACAGTATCGAAGGCCTTTTGAAAGTCAATGAAGGCAATGTGAACCGCGTGTCTATCTTCAAGTGCTTGGGTCCACCTCTGGAGCGAATACAGCAAATTCGTTGTGCATGATCTTCCTTTTCTGAACCCGTGTTGACAGCTTGATAACAAATTATGAGTCTCTAGGAATTTCACCAATTCGCTCTTGATGATCCTTTCCATAATCTTGCCAAGGATGCATGTTAAGCTTATGGGCCTGTAGTTTGTCACTGACGCCCGGCTACCGCTTTTGTACAAGGGAGTTATATGTGCCAGCTTCAATCGAAAGGAAGTGTTCCGGAGTCAAAGGACTTTTTGAAAGAGCACTGACAAAGGTGCGGAAAGTTCATTGGCGAGTTCTTTCAGAAGCTTGGGTGGAAGCTCGTCTGGTCCTGGGGATTTCGACTCTTTTAGTTCTTTTAATTCTTTTTGGATCAGAAATTCTGAGAATAGTATGTGGCTAATGCTTGCAGTCGGCGGGTTATCCACTGAGGGACGAAGGAACCTTGCCTCGTTTGTGAAGACTGAGCGGTAGAACTGTAAAAAGTACTCGGCTTTTTCCCTGTTTTCAGAAATTTCGACGCCCACGGCAGTCTTAATCAGCGGTATTTGATGTTTATTCCTTGTACATCTACGGAGGTAACTGTAGACTAACTTTGGATTCTGCGTTGCCTTTTTGCAGCAAAGTCTTCTCAAATTCTCTTCGCGTTTTAAGAATAAGGCTTCTCATTTTGTTTCTCTGTGCTTTTATACTTATTAAAATAGGCGACTTGATTAGACTCGCAATATTTTCTCCACAACTTGTGCTTCCTGTTTATTTCCCTTTTTAAGTTGCTGTCTAGCCACCCAGGACGCTTGCTGTGATGGACACTCGTTAGCGGGCAGTGGTTGTCAATAAGTTGCAGAAGAACATTTCGGAAGGACTCCCAATCTTCGTTTACGGTGCTCGAAAACATTGAGGTCCAGTTGATGTGTGTTAAATCTGCTCGCATCTGATGAAAGTTTCCTCGCCAAACGTTACGCCGTTTTTCCTCTATAGCAGGCGCAACGGAGAATAAGGAGTAGTCCCACATAAGCACCACATGATCACTACGACCGAGCGGAGGCATTGAAATAATCTCGTCAATGCTGCCTGATGTTTTCGTGAAAACCAGGTCAAGACAGTTAGCCCTTTGTCCTTCACGTGTTCTGGTGGGGAAAGGGACATGCTGTGTGAGGAGTGCATTCAAGGTCTTTTGCAGAAAAACATAATCAAAAGTCGATTTCGGGCATGATGATTGAACAGTGCTCCAGTTAATTCCTGGTGCGTTGAAGTCACCCATAATCATGACATTAGGTCTACTGGAGAACTTTTCTAATTGTTCCAACAAGTGGGTGTCCGCGACTCGGTCTATCCTAGGTGGCCGATAGACAATGAGGACATCTAGACATGGAGAGCCAAGAGCCTTGATGTTCAACCATATGGCTTCCGTGCTGCACGCAAACTTGCTCGTCTTGTCAGACACTATTAGCACGTCTTTCACATACACAATTATTCCACCACCCTGTCGGTTTTCTCTGTCCCTCCGATATATTTGGTACCCAGACAATGTTATTTCGCTATCTCGAATACTGCCCGACAGCCAGGTTTCGGTTACTGCTATCACATCCGGAGATACTTTGGCAAGGCAAATTTTTAACTCATCAAGTTTTGATAAAAGGCTTTGCGCATTTGTATACAAGCACTTCAATTTTGCGCCAACCAAATTTCCTGTTGCGTTTGTCAATTTTATGGGCCCAACTGCGTCTCCTCTAACGCTACACCACTGCATTAGATCTTTCGCCTGATGCCAATAGAATTATGGCCAAAGCTACTCAGATTTGCGGCTTTATTTATTATAATTTATACCTTCCTGAAATGAAATTAAGACTTGATCGTATCTTTGTACTTCCCATCCTTGAATATTGCTGTCCTTTTTTCGGTTTAATGAAGAATCTAGCCATTAAAAAATTGAAAATGTCAAAAGATATTTCACAAAAAACTCTTGTATCTGACCCTTTCAAATACTTCCTACTCAACTGAATGCCAGCCGACGAAACTAAAATTTCTTTGGGTTAGGAGACTGGAGGCAGTCTTCTGTTTCCTTTTTCAACTAAATAATAGCTCAAATCTCCCCAAGCTTTCTGACATTGCCCCCGTTAGTCTTCCTTATAACCTAAGAAATTTTCCACTTATTATAGCCCTTCCTGCATCCTCCAGATCTAAACTCTCTCTATTCTTTGCTTCTAGGTAAAGCTTTCTTTGAAATAACTTGCTTATTGAAATTTGTTCGTTAAAAAGTCGATTTTAATTCAAGTGAAGACTGCAAATGTATGTTAACACTGATTCGATAAAACTTTTATTTTTAGGTTGTCGTGTAAATTAGCAATTTTCAAAACAAAATGACGCAAACATTTAACTTTGGAATACATAAATTCCTAATTATTTGTTTCTTCCGCAAACTCGAAACTGTGGATTTCGAAATTGGTCCTCCTGGTATTTTAGGCAGTTCCCTTAACATTATATTTGTTATTAAAATGTTTCCATTATCTTCTGCAGGGTCAAGCTTCGCTTTGAATTTTTTCGTCCCCTCCTTTCGAACTATCATCGCCAACTCTTGACAACCTTGATACTTTCCTTCGAGTTTGCAACCCTGACGA